>JAACNH010001916.1:0-52087 GCA_019447015.1 Hymenochirus boettgeri
TGTAAAATAACGATTGCTGTGTAAAATAAGGATCACTGTGTAAAATAGCAATCGCCATGTAAAATAAGGATCACCGTGTAAAATAACGATCGCTGTGTAAAATAAGGATCTCTGTGTAAAATAAGGATCGCCGTGTAAAATAAGGATCACCGTGTAAATTACCAATTGCTGTGTAAAATAGCGATCGCCATGTAAAATACCGATATAGTTATTTTCCCGTAAAGTATTATTAATATAGTCCCATGCTCTTAAAATACTGTTGATAGGATATTATCTCATGGGACGTTCAGCCACTGTGTCATATTTTCTTCTTTTAAAGACATGGGCCTATTATAAAAGAGGTGCACATTTAGCCTTTGTTCTTAATCTAGAGCAAATAAACATATTTAGCACCTTTTACTGCCTATATCAATAGAGTGGCAATACCACATGGATGATCCAGTATGATCAAAACCGGATCAAACCGGAAGATTCAACCAGAGCCGCACTCTACCGGAAGATATTTACCAGAGGCTGCACGGCGGCTATGGGTGAATCTCACCTGCGGTAACTATTTACTTATAGCTGGCGTGAAATAGATGCATGCGCACAGCTGTTCAGCCTCTGCGGTAGCTGTGTGTGTGTCTCTTGTGATACTTGTGCAGCTGGCACAACCTAGGGGTTAAAGTCACAATATCCAATCATAAATAGAGCACTGCGGCTCCCAAACACCTCCCTGAGAATTGACTTCAAAGTGTTTAAAGACAAATAGAGTAGGGGGAGCGTATTAGATCAGATAAAGCCATTTACCAATCTAACGGTTATATCACATAATTAGGCTAATTCCTCAACCACATTGTCTCTAAGGCTGAGTACACACCAGCAGATATTTTCGGCCGACCAACCGATTCACGGCACTTTCGGTCGGTCGGGCGAAATATCTGCTGGTGTGGGGCGGCCGCTTGCGACCGTCTGGATCGGACGAACAAACGGACATGTTGGTAAATTCCAATCAATCCTGCGGTTCCCTACGGGACCGAGCGATCAATTGTTCGCAAATTTGTCTGTCCTGTTCGCTCTGGACAAATAATCCATAGTGTGTACCCAGCCTAAAAAGTGCACCCCCCCCCACAAATTACATTCACATACTCAAATTAGATGGATGAACCAATGAAACAGTAAGGTGTTCATGGAAATGTAATGGGATGTTTTATTTTCATATGGTAATTCTTCTTTTACACCTGTTTACAAATCCTATAAAGTCTAACTACACCCATTCCTTCTTTCCAACACCCACACATACATGCAAGTCATATTAATCCTTACTCAATAGAACACTTTATAATTACAGCAACTCAGGGAAACAAACTATTTTAATCCATTCAGTTTTCTCTCCATGGGAAGAAACTTGTGTAATTTCACCTGCTAAAATGGGATCCCCAGTGGGCCTTTACCCTAATAAACATACTCAGGGAGATTCAATAAAATGGTGCTAATTTTGCCCCGACCAATCAGATCTTATTTAACATTTGAAAGCTAACATCTGATTGGTTGGGGCAGAATTAGCACCATTTTTAACGATAAGAACTTTTATTGAATAACCCTGATATGTATTTATAGATACCCTCATAGCTCAGGCCTGGATCCAAGCCATGCCTCCAACTCTCCCCTCCTACCTCTAATGACGAATCATTATTTATTTGGGTTCCCACAACTATGCAGAGCCTATTGGTAACTGTATGATATGATTTATCTTCCTTTTGTAAACTGCCATTTTACCTCAACAGATGGTGTTTCTCCCTTTTTCTTGCACTGCAATGTATGCACTTTTATTTTCAGTGATTATGACATTAATAGAATGTATTAATGTTCATTTTGCAAGTTATCTGACTTTCTCAGTTGCCATACACAATGGTGTTTGATTCCTTGGGACACATTCCAGGGTATTTATTGCCAACAGATTCTTGTACAAGTCATTCTGAATTGAGATAGCCAGTCGGATGACTAGTGAAACGTCTTTTAAAATTTAACTTCAAGTCCAGTTGATCTAATTGAATACAACAGATATACCATGACCTGGAAGACCGAGAACCTTCACAAGCTTGACGGGCTGGTTACTGACAACTCATCTACCAAACTCAACAGGATTAAAACAGCAGGAAACGGTGTTCACAGATGTGGAAAGAAACATAGTAGGCGTGCAGGAACATTGTGAGCACAAGGAAGAGAATCTGTTTCTCTTTAATGCTCTGGAAAATATTTGCAGACAGCAAAGTGTTCAGTTGTGAGGCAGAGTAGCTTGTCAATATAAAAATATTCAGCTCATGTATTGCTCCAGGTAAATGTGGCTTCCAGTATTTAATACTGGATTTGCTCCTGGGATTTACACCCAACACCACTTTTACACCAGCTATTAACTGGTCCTAAAGAGTTGCTTTAAATACATTGCAGACAGTGCGATGAAGAAGTTAAACTCGCATTAAACTTGCAATATTGGTTAACCTGAGTTTAACCCCTTATATTCGCGTATCGCCCACAGATAAATAAGGGTCCTATATCTTCTACGGGTCTGCTTATTATTAGTGATACTGACCACATTGAAATACAATGGCAAATATCAGACTGGTGAAAGGTTATCAATCACATACAAATCTCTCCAAAACATTTGGACCCAGGCACAAGGATCTTTAGCTATTGCAATGACCTTAAAGCCAAAGATTGCTAAGATCTGGACCTTACAGCTGCATATTAAGGAGCTAATATAATATTAGGACCTCAGGATCAGTGCTGGACAGTACAGAAGTAACAACATTTAAACAAACCATAATTCGTTCTATTTACTCCCACTGTGACTTTTATTCGTACTTAAAAAACGGCGGCATCGCAAATTTGTGATACCACAGGTGTTTTTCATAACATTTTAATCCATGGACTCATGAGGGGCTATTATTATCGTTATGCTCTTTACTATATCTGTACCTGTAGCTGCAAGCTTGTCCACCAAACATGCAGGTGAGAATCATATCTTCAGCTTTGAAACCCATATTGACCCGCTCTGAGAGTGGCACATTGGAGAAGATGCTGGATAACTGGAGAGCATACCACTCACTAAGAGCCTGAACTCCGCTAGTAAAATTTCGATAGGTGCATTGTGTGCGATTGTGTGTGCACTGCAGAGAAAACACAAAATCAAAGAAGATGAACGTACACGTGTCTTGTAACTGTTGAATAAAATAAGTTCAATTAATCTCATAAGGGCAGGAATAGCTCTTTCTTGTGGATTGGCCAATCAGAAGACATAATACACCCTGAAGCTTTAGTATAAAGCAGGGTTTCTGGAAGGGTGTGCTTATACTAGTGAGCCTTAAATTAGCAAAAGATGTGCCTCAATATTGGTAATGAAAACATTTTCTCCATTGTAATTTACATTTTTGTTATGGTGTAGAAATAGATTATTATAGATGTCAACTCAGTCAATGTGGCAGGACTTAATACTGTATTGCATATCACCTCCTCCGCCCATCTACACCCATTCACAATACCCAGGGTTTACCTGCAATCCAGACAACTAACATGTTCTGCGCCCTATCCAGGACATGGCTGAGCATGTAATCTACAAGAAGCATGTTTTCCTATTCACTAGGTCCAACACTGAGTAGGACAAGTAAAGTGCCCCAGCGAGCACAACTGACATACATGTCAGTTCTCCGGTTTTCAGGTAAACCCATGACTAAGGTCCCAGAAGTTTAGGTCCTCACCCTGGGTTCTAGTCCAAAGAGCCCAGGTGTGAAAAGAGAAATATTTGCATTTGCTGATTCCTGTAAGTTTCCCATACATTGTGGGTCTAGGGCAGAAAAATCTAGGGGGCTGAGAGCCATAAATATATACAGGCCTATGTATTAAAAATGGTGCTAATTTTGCCCCAACCAATCAGATTTTAGCTTTCAAATGGTAAATAACATCTGATTGGTTTGGGTAAAATTAGCCCCATTTTTAACGATAAGAGCTTTTAATACATAGGCCTGCTAGAGTCTGTTCAGCAGTTTTGCATAATATTTAGCATGGCTCTCTTATTTGCTCTGTCTAACACATTAAGGGCCCTATTTATAAAAGTTTGTTATCGATATCGAAAAAATTACGATCATTATTTTACGATATCGATCGCAATCCTACGATATTGCTATCGTAGAATAACGATCGCTGTCGTCAAATACCGATCGTTATCGTAGAATAACGGTCGATATCATCGATAATGATCAGTATTGTACGATATTGACCGTTATTCTATGATAACGATCGGTATTGTGATAGAGATCGTTATTCTACGATAGCAATATCGTAGGATTGCGATCGATATCGTACAATACCGATCGTTATTTTTTCGATAACGATAACGATCTTTTATAAATAGGGCCCTAAGACTGAAGCTCCACTGCAAGGCACAAGAGATCTGTTGCGATATTGCAATCCATTTCTATGCATTTGTACATGCTTTTTAAACCTGTGCTTGTGTTTTATACAATAATCATAAATTGCAATGCAGGCAAGTCTGCACCAAAAATAACAATCACATGCTTTGCGATTTCCAACAAGCGTAAGCTGCTCATTGCAAATTGTCATTGGAACCCAAAATGCGATTTAAAAACTGGAACTTGATCTAGTTGACCAATGAAAACAATGATTTAATGAGATAAACAATTGCTTGGGACAACCTTTTTTGCTTATTGGTCAGGCTAAATTGCCCAGAGTGATCGATCACCAGGATTGGTGGCTGATCTGTTGGTGGTGGTTGATTGGGCCAAAATATTGACCTGTGTAGCTTTATGGGAACATTTTTCTCAATCTTATAGCATCGCAATGAACCATACAGATAACATGCCGACGTGCATGTATGACAAGGCTTAAGCACCCCATAGACAGGATAGACTTTTTGAGCCTTTGACCACTCAAAAACCCGAAAAATGTTTCCTGTTTATTGGAAAAGCAAATATCGGGCCAGGTGGAAAAATTTCTGCTGAACCAGATGGGGTCCTCTTGGCTCCCGTTCCCCCCTGTGGTTATTCCCCCTGCTCCCCTGGTAGTTACGCCCTACCCTGTGTATGGGTAGCTTTACTGCATTTCAGTGGACCAACCAGCCTGTTTAGGATTATGACCTTCATGCTGTGACTTTTCTAGTTCTTAAACCACTGCAAAAGCCTGGAAATCATTTATATCCAGGTAATCAGTACTCTTTACACTTTTTATGATATTGTAAACCTTCCACACATAAAAATCCCTATAAATGTGAATTTATCTGGATGGAACTGGAAAGTGTTTCTGTTCGGTTGTGTAATGTAAAATATCGATCAGCTTAGTTTCATTGTAAAACAAATCATTTTACTGTTTGGTGATAGTTTTATAGGGACTTCCTGTCATGAAGTGGTTGACACATCACAGTAATAAACATCAGCAATCAACACTCTCAATGAGTGTATCAGTACACTGAGCAATAAGGTAGCTGTACGTATGGATGGCCCAGATGACTAATGCTTTAGGTCATATGGTCTAATCGAGAAATCTTATCAAATGCAGAACTGTTGGAGTGGGTGGGTTTGGGGCAGGAGTTGGTGTCTGTTAACAAATGTGCTGTTATATGGAGATTGTATATAGTCAGGGGGTGGTTTATGGAGCAATTGCAGAAATGTGTAGCGATTCTCTTTGCTTTTAGTTTATATCACTGCTACTTACTGCTACTAGTGTGCTTATTACACAAAGGCCCTGGGAAGCCCCTGTGAAGTGTTACGGTACCACCGCTAATTTGTTTTTAATGACAAGTATAAAATATAGTTGTTTTTTTTCTATATCAAGATTATGGTTCTTGCTTTCTTTATTCAAATTGCTTATTGGATACAGCTTGTAATGGTGTTGTTCCTATGCAGTGCCCATGATTTCACCTAGACCACACCAAGACCTTGTTCACACTAGACACAGAGGTGCCCCTACCATGAAGCAAACTGAAACATTTGCTCAGGGCGCGACCCTGCAGAACACTTAAAAGGCAGCGGTTAAAAAAAATCCTCCTTCCTGCAATACCGCATTTCATCATCAGTCCACCAGTCAGTGTTAGTCAGCCCACCATACCCACCTCCACAAGCCACGCCTATGTTCCCTGATGAAGCCACACTCACTTTACGCGCCCCCCCCACCTGCCGATAGGCGGCATTTAAAAAGTTGTTTCAGGTGTCAAAAACCCTAGGAACATGCCTAGACACAGATCAAAGAGGCCCACAGTGGACAGTCCGTTTTGGGTTGGTTTTGGCGGTCCTTTATGCCTATCTTTTTTTATTAAAACCCGTCTGTTTCCGGACATAAATGCGTGCAGCAGTGCATTTGATTTATCAGACCGGGTCAATCCGATCCGTAAAAAAAAGAAAAAATGTACTGCAGACACAGACAGAAAGGTGTCAAGTGTGAATGAGCCCTAAGAAGTATAATGGGCCAACAAGATTATTAGAAGCACAAGCGTTATTTCTAAATGTTTAGAAAGCCATTCACATCACACTGTGACCATGGCAACTCACCAGTTTAATGGCCACCTTGTATCTCTGTGCGTACGATGTCCTTTCATTAGAATATTTAGAAATGTTTTTGAACGAGGCCATGTTTGAGTAAACAGCATCATTGTCAAAGATGTCATGGAAAATAGGGTTGCTTGGGTCATTTTCATCAATAACCACCAAGGGTATGTAGTTCCATAGACTAGGGTCAAGAGTCACATTACGGCTGGTGTTATGAGGACCAGATATGTTGGCTTGGTTTTCACTGGAAAACTGTATTCGATCTAAAGCTGTTGCCACCAGCTCATCCAAATCCTTCAACAGGGGCTTAACGCGAGAATACCTACAGTAACAATGAGATAAAAGATTCATTATAACCTACAAGTAGTTACACATAACACACCTGACAGAGAGAACAAATTTAAAACATGTTTACAGTGTGCTTATTTTGTAATAGGTTTGGCTGCAGAGTTCCAGCTGTTATGGGGCCCATGCATGTAACAATATTACTGGTCAATCTACTAATAGTAACAATAATATATAGTAATATATGTAACAGTAATATATGCGCTGTTATAAATGTCCCCTCATGTACAACAAATATCTAGTATCAATAGGCATTGTTTAACACTACAGGTGGTATTTAATATTAATAGTCATTATTTAACTCTACAGGTGGTATTTAATTAATATTAATAGGCCATTATTAACTCTAAGACAGTAGGCATGGTATTTAATATTAATAGTCATTATTTAACTCTGGCAGGGGGATTATATTCATAAGTATTATCTAACACTCCAGGTCAGCACGTAACCAGAAGATGCATAGAATCATTGAGAATCAGAGATTATGCTATTTTCTATAACCAACCTCAAATAACAGTATCTCCCCTTCCTTCCCCCACGGTACTCACTTGTAACGGGTTGGCATTACCCACCGTCACGGCGGGACAATTCCATTGTTTTAAATCCAATGGAAAGGGAGACACTGACTCCATAGGAGAGGTAGGTTTGGATAAGTAGACCCCATTGGCCAGAAGACAAGGGCCGCAAAGACCAGTGTCATATAAACCACATTACTCTCTTCTCTTGGTCCTTCTTTGATGATTCGTTTTGGGGCCATGAGTATTTTGTGTTATCACAGAACCAAACCAGAAGCTCCTTATAGGTGTATCCTGGACCTTTCTGGATACGGTGGTAAAGCCCTGGTGAATATTGCTTAGCCCATTTCATCTCCCTGCAGAAATGATGGACAGGTTGCTTTATTGGACCCTGTCTAAAAACATGATGATCATACTGGGTAACAGTCAGATATCTAACACAGCTTACCTGTACAGTGGGAACTGGGAAAAGAAAGTTTGACTGGTCTCCAAAGCAAAAATGAATAAAATATACCAGAGCTGACATATGTAGAACATCAACACGCTGTAACCGCGGGCACAAGTCAATGAAACTGACACAAACTGAGATACTGCTGCAAGATGTCCAATTCTCCAATCTTAATTAAAAGTCTTTTCTGATGTCGAGCCTGATTATAAGCAGATCTGAAACAAGTTTCCTCAGCCTTCAGGCACACGGACGACAAAGTGCTCTTGTTGACTAAAGCAAATACTTTAATGCTTGTTATGAGCAGAATGTAAACAAACTTTCTTGGGTTTTAGAGTCAACATTACTACTAAACTCGAGGAACGCAGTGTCTTCCTCACCTTACCTCGCAGTACACGGTATTCTGGCTGATTTCCGAGAGTCCTCTGTCCTCCGCTCTCGGCCTGTCATCACTTAAGATTCCAATATTCTCTTGTACTACTGTTGCTTCCATGTCCTCTTCCCAGCGCTAGCCTTCTTTCTCTGTCCACATCAAACTTGCTAGCCCGTTTCTGTGATCAAGTTACCTTTTAGTTACAATTACTGAAGATTGCGTGGGGGGCCATTTCACATGTTTTGGAGTTTTCCCACCTAAACATTTCTAGAACTCTAACTTAACGAAACCTTAAATTTGACCACCATGGAGCATAGATAAACCTCAGTATTTTGTCTCGATTGGACTGATGTGGTCTAACCGATGGCAATGAACATAGGGGTGTCTCGTAACATTGACGAAGCGCCATGGACCATACACTAGCATCACACACTTCGGCTCACTGGGTCTACCACAAACGCGCAGCATGGTCTCCGGCAGGCCGGGGCAGCGGCCGTGACGGCGTCAGGATGACGATAGTTGCGCGAGGTCGGGGCTGTCAGAATTACGGCTCTGCGCACATAGGAGTAACATACCTCCCCAAAGGAGCGTGAGCCCAGTCCAGAATTACGCAGGGGTCGCTGACTCACATCGAACTGCGGGAAGCGACCAACCAGTGGTAGATACTCTGGGTACTGAAATTACGCCGCAGTAGTTCTGAGCAATTTCGACCTGTGTATAGCAGACCTCCCACCGCACCACCCAGTATCTGGTGTTGCCAGGATTGTGTGATCCGTGTACATCATCTAGGTGTCGACCTGGCTGTTCTGGTGACAGTGCGTCTTAACGCGTGTGGAAGCGGTACACGTGTAATCGTGGGGGGCCTTATGGGGCAACCAGATTCCGCGGTTTTCCCTATGGGACCGCTAGACCGATCATTCACACTTTCGGCCGTACCAACGGACATTTCTCCCGGCGAGCGCTTGCTTGTAGGGAGCGCTCGGTTGGGACAAATAGTCCCTTCGTATGTACCCAGTCGAGAAAACACAGGTCGATATTTCCTTGGAAGCACCAATCAGTGGTAGACTGTCTGAGGGAAATTATAGCTATTCTGACAATTCAATTTCAACCGTTGCACCTCCCACCCCGCACCACATGATTGGGTGACAATTTTTCCTGTGTACGATGCATTGTACGATGCATTTTGCATTCTATTTTAATGAAATGTTGGTGGAAAAAGTTGTTTCACAAATTTGGGCCGAAATTTGGTCAGTCAGTTTAAAATATGAGCGCATGTGCACAGAGCACAGGGGACCTACATTACGGAGATAAATTAATATTCTGATTCTTATATAAAAGGCAACAATGTGTTATTCACAGTGATTTTTTGGAAACCTTCTTGGAAACAGCAAGTCCTTGGGGGGCAATGTAATATCGGTCCCTGCGTTCCTTACCTAACCGCACTCCCATGACGCAATAAGCAATGTGCAACACTTATAGCACTATAACACTTATAGCAATACAGGAGCGTGGCAACACAATGAGTGCAGGCTTGTGCTTAACGGCCCTTAGCAATAGAAGTGCAACGCCCAAAACCCAGCTGCTTGGTTACTGCAACAGGTGCAAGCAATGTACGTAGTATGACGATTTGGACAATTTTTTTCCCCCAGCTTTTTTAACACCACTAATAGTTGGCTTAAAACTGCACTAAAAATTTACACCACAGTGCAATGCTAGGGAGCCGCTATCAGCATGGCACCAGGGGCAAATGCACCAGGTAGCGGGTAGCATCGCCTTGTACATTTTTATGCTAACCAGTAGTGAAAATGTAATTTAAATGTTATTGATGCTTTATTGATGTCAATCATTTGAAGCCTGAGCATTACATGTATTGGATATAACAGGATTTCTGTTTGTCAAAGTTCCACGGGTCTCTCCATATAACTTTATATAGAAAATGTCAATGTTTCCTACAGGTAAGCCAAACCTCTCTTAATTCCAGGTCTGTGATCTGTACACTAGGGGGAGTGTTAATAATTGAATGTTATAAAGCTAGAGGAGAGGGGCGGAGACAGAAAATACAGCAGATATAAACAGCACAGTCGAGAGATGCCATGCTTTTGTGCTTGGGGTCTTGATTAGAATCCAGAATCCATTATTGGAGTAACACACATGGTACCAGGAGTGGATCCACGCAGTAGCCTGAACCATGTCAGTACCTGCAAGGGTACAGAGGATGTAGAAAATTAATGTAGAAAATTAAAGGGAAAGTTAATGCAAGTTTTACAAATTTAACAAAATTTACAGACTACAAAGTCTGTAGTAATGTAGTAACACTCATTCATTTAACACTACTGCCCAGGCTTTTGGCAAACAATGCAAGGTGTGTGGCAAATATAATCACTTTGCCGTAAAGGTAAACTAAATGCAGTGATTGGCAGCGAGGGGAGTCAGAAGGAGGTCTAACTGAGCGCTGTTAGTAAAGAAATAGAATTGAAAAAGATGGGCCATAAATATTGATAAAAATGCTTCCTGGATTAAGTATAAAGTGGACAAAGGGGCAGAAACAAACATTGTCACAGAAAAATATGGAGAAACCTACAAATAAAGCAAATGTCAGTACTTAAAGGGCATGTCCACCCTTATAAAAAATTTCCACATATTAGTATACCTTCCCCCAGCCCCAACCACTATAAAATAATTTTAAGAAAGTGCCCCGATCTTTACTACCTTCCTCTATCCTCCGACGCACTGCCCAGCCTTCTGCTTGCAAGACACTGCAAGCAGGAGGCAGGACCGGCAGCCGCGTACGTGATTGGCTGAGAGGCAGCCAATCACGGACGCGGCTGCCGGCTGCTCAGAACACAGGGGGAGAGAGGGAAGGTAAGTAGAGTTCGGGGGACTTTGTTAAAAATATTTTTCAGCGGTTGGGGCTGGGGAAAGGAACCCTAATATATGGCCAAGGGTTTCTATGCTAGGGAGGGATCGCAAAATGGGAGGGGAGGGAGGGGGAGAAGGGCTGCAGTGGCATGCCAAACTTCTCCTGGAGGGAGACAGGAGGCAGAGTCCTATATGGACTCTGCTATCCTCCTGGTGGCAGTTTTTGGGACTTTGGGGGGACTACAGGAAACCAATGGAGCTGATGTGAAGGTTTTATTACACTACATGGTGGGGCATTAGTGGGGGGGATTGCACACTCGCTCTCACTTACAAGGGCAGACAAGCAAGCATGAATTTGCAGTAGTCTCTGGTATACGTCCCTTATTAGGAGCACAACACGTGAAGAATTGGGACTGGTAAACAAATTATTTGTGTGGAAGAATCACCAAAAGTAACATAGATAGACTGCTAAGGGAATACAAGGATGTGTTTTGCAGGTCTTAAAAACTGACAGTTACATATGATATTTCATTAAAGCTAATGCAAAACCAGTCATGTAACCAAAAGACATGTGCCAGCGGCACGAGAGAAAGGCTGAAATGTGAATTGTACGCCTGACTAAGTTAATGTAATCATGCCTATCAATGAATCTTCAGCTTGGGTACATTCCTTAGTCATTACAGAGAAAAAAAAGACGGTTCCTGAGATTGTGCTTGGATCCCAAAGAGTTGAATGAAAACATAAAAAGAGAACATTTCCATATACCCACTCAGAATGAAATACTGGGGAAATGGCTAATGACATTGCGTACATTCAATACACCTTTCGGAAGGTGTCAGTTAAAACGTCTGTCATTTGTCATCATCTGTGGATTTTTCACAGAACAATGCAGCAAATCCTTGAAGCTGTTGGGAATTAAAGTCTACATAGATGACATTTTAATTTTGGGGCACTACAGAAGCAGAGCATGACAAAATATTAAAGTCTTGCAGATAGCAAAAGAAAATGGACCTAAACTAAATGTACTAAATGTCAGTTTTCTATATCTGGGTGAAATCATTCTTTACAGCGTAGTGAGGCCAGAACCTGCAAAAGTTCTAGCAACTTTGCTTGTCATACATCAGACTTCAAAAATATCAACAGATGCATCAAAAGATGGAAAGGTGCAGTTCTACTCAACAATATGTTAAAGGGCTGTCCACCCCCAAAGCTATAATCCCCACACCACTACTGGCCCCATTGTGTAGTGTGGTTTAATCTTACCTTACATCCCAGCTCCATATGGTTCTCCTGAGTCCTCCCCAAAGTCCCAAAACTGCCGACCAGGAGGATACAGAGTCCATAGGACACTGCCTCCTCGGCCTCCGTGAGAATTTGGCATGCGTACTGCAGCCTTCTCCCCTCCCTCCCCTCCCTCTCCCTCCCGATTAGGATCCCTCCCCTATGTAAAACCCTTATATGCAACATTCCCCTGTCCCCCGCCCCCAACCGCTCTATTTTTAATTTTAGAAAGTGCCCCAAACTTTACTTACCTTACCTCTTTCCTCGCCCAATGAACTCCGGCAGCCCGCGTCCGTGATTGGCTGCTGCTCACCAATCACAGACGCGACTGCCGGTCCCGCCCCTCTGCTTGCATTTTCTCCCAAGCAGAGGGCCTGGCAGCATGTCCGGAGGAAAGAGGGAAGGTAAGTAAAGTTTGGAGCTTCCTAATAATAAAAATAGGCGGTTGGGGCTGGGGGGACAGGGGGAATGATATTGAAAATTTTTTTTAGGGTGGACATACCCTTTAAGGAATGGACACCAGTTGCTTATGCATCACGTCCATTCATAAACACAGAGTAAATTGCACAAATAGAAAAGAGACTCTTGCAGGGAGATAAATAAAAATTCTTATTGTTTAAAATGGTGCTAATTTTGCCCAACCAATCAGATTTATTAACATTTGAAAGCTAACATCTGATTGGTTGGGGCAAAATTAGCCCCATTTAAACGTGAGAACTTTTATTGAATAACCCTGTTGGTATTGCTTTTGGATGCCAAGCATTCCCACAACTATGTGTACAGGACAAAATTTATTTGGAACTGATCACAACCCACTGCTTACTATCACACAAAGAACTATGGAAATCTCCACCACGCATTCAAAGGTTGTTATTGAATACAGAAATATGACTCAAAGTAATTATACACCAGGCAGATTCCTTCTACTTGCCAATGCATTATCAAGGACCTGGAATGAGGACTCTGGTGCATCAGACAGTGAAAATACATCTAGTGTAGAAATCCATATTAATAGAGAGCATTATCAGAAGAATTTGGAAGAAATTTAAAACAAGCACTGCCTCTGATGATCATCTACAAGAAGTGATAACTGCTTACATTCAAACAATCCAAAAATACCTTCCAAATTCATATTGTCAATATCGTAATGAACAGTCACATGGGATGGAATCTTATTTAAAGGATCTCGACTGTTGTACCTTGATCTTTACAAACAGACCTGCTAACATAATACATAAAACAACTTGGAATTAAAAAATGCAAGACGGGGAAAAGAATCCCTATTTTGGCCCAGTATAAATAGGAATATTCCTCACGATAACACTGAGTAACCTGCCAAACATTTGCTTCAGCACTTCCAAGGGAACCCTAATACAGAGGGCCATGTGGTCCCTGGGTGTGATATATTCTTGTTGAATGGAAAGGAACATTTGTTCGGCTGATAATCGGCCCCTGTATGGGAACTTTATTGGCTGAACGGCCGTTCGGTCGGGATCCTTTCCCAACCGACCGGGCGGATCTCCGAATGACCGTCTGTTTCGGCAGATAAGGCCGAAATGAACGTTCGGACACATCGTGCGTTGTGGGTGGAGACCCGTGATCGCACGTGTGTACGAGGCTTTATTCCTTGCAAGACAAATACAGACAAAATACCTGCATTGGAACTTAAGTGTACCACAATGATAAGACACTACATAAAAGGTACTGACAACAGAAACAAAACATTTGTGAGAGACAATAAATGATGATAATAGTACAAAACCACTGGAACATTTACACATTGAGATTAGAACGGACGAAACTCACTAGTTTCGTTCTGTTTTTGGATTCCCGGATCTAAGAAAATCAAAAATCCGAAACCGCAACAACTTTTTGGATAGTTTTCTAATGTACGGAGTTATTTTCGATATTTTATAAAATAGCTTTGAACGTTCGAAAATCTCGAAAATACGATCGAGACCATTTTCAGTTTCTGATTGTATTTTTAAAGATTTTCAAACGTTTCATGATATTTTCGAAATTTATCGTAAATAGCTCCGTACATTTGAAAATCAAGGAAAAGATGCCACTGGAATAGGCAGGGGTCAGTAAAGAACAGTGATGAAACCTGGACACATCAGATCTGATGCAGCCACCCAAGGAACAAGAAACCAGGACACAGCTAATACACAAATACAACTACAATACCCAGGTGGAAACACGTTATGGACGTATTATCAGAAAACCATCAAGACTAGTTGAACAGTGTTAAATGACTTTGTCATTTGTACTGTAAGATGAGAATGAAAAGACACCTGTCCTAAGTTTAAAGTATAATTGTGTGTTTTGTTACTATTTAGATAAAAAGTCAAAAAGGGAAGGTGTGTGTTGATAATCCCATTATTGGAGTACAACACAGGGGGATTCCGTTTTTAAGTTAAGAAATATAATTTATCAACAACTATTGTGTTGAAGTTTAAGTGAAAATTGCTGTTAGGTAGGGTAAGGGCACTCAGCCAGCAACTCGCATGGGATGTCAAGGGCAGGTTTTGTCTAGGAACCCTGGGATCCAGCAAAATAAATCCTATAACTAATTGGTCAGTTAGATACAGTTCTTGTAAGGATCTTACCTGCCGCGCTCCTTCGCCGTTCCGGGACTGGTGATGTCGCCGGCGTGACGTCACCCGATCCGGACACGATCGCTTGAAGATTCAATTAGGCACTCCGAGGGAGCGAGTGCCTATTCGTGTCCTCGCTACGGACTGACAGTTTGTCACCTAGTAGCGCTTCCTTCCCTCTTGCTCCAGCCTCTGCTGTTTGTTCTGCCTCCCTTTATCCAGCCTTTGTTTCCTGTTCAGTCCAGCTATTGTCTCCACCTTGTTCCTGTTTCATCTTTCCAGCTATTGTATCCAGCCATTGTTCCTGTTTCATCTGTCCAGCTATGGTATCCGCCATTGTTCCTGTTTCACTGTCCAGCTATTGTATCCGCCATTGTTCCTGTTTCATCTGTCCACTTATTGTATCCAGTCCATTGTTCCTGTTTCCTCAGGGGGTATTTAATATTAATAGGTATTATTTAACACTACCAGCGATATTTAATATTAATAGGCATTATTTAACTCTACAGGCGGTATTTAAATGCCTATTAATATTAAATATCGCTGGTAGTTGTTAAATAATACCTATTAATATTAATACCCCTGTAGAGTTAAATAATGCTATTAATATTAAATACCGCCTGTAGAGTTAATAATGCCTATTAATATTAAATATAGCCAGTAGTGTTAAATAATGCCGATTAATAATAAATCCCCAGTAGTGTAGTGTTATATAATGCCTATAAATATTAAATATCGCCGGTAGTTGTCAATAATGACTATTATTTAAATAACTACCGCCTGTGGTGTTAAATAATGACTATTAATATTAAATACCGCCTGTTAGTGTTAAATAATGACTATTAATATTAATACCGCCTGTAGTGTTAAATAATGACTATAAATATTAAATACCCCCTGTAGAGTTAAATATGACTATTAATATTAATACCCCCTGTAGAGTTAAATAATGACTATTATATAATAATAACCCCCTGTAGTTAAATAATGACTGTTAATATTAATACCACCTTGTAGATTAAATAATACCTATTAATATTAAATACCACCTGTAGAGTAAAATAATGCCTATTAAATAAATACCACCTGTAGTGTTAAATAATGACTATTAATATTAAATACCCCCGTAGAGTTAAATAATGACTATTAAATAAAATACCCTCGGTAGAGTTAAATAATGACTATTATATTAAATACCACCTGTAGTGTTAAACAATGCCTATTAATATTAAATACCCCCTGTAGAGTTAAATAATACCTATTAATATTAAATACCACCTGTTGAGTTAAACAATGCCTATTAATATTAAATACCCCCTGTAGAGTTAAATAATACCTATTAATATTAAATACCACCTGTAGAGTTAAATAATGACTATTAATATTAAATACCCCCTGTAGAGTTAAATAATACCTATTAATATTAAATACCACCTGTAGAGTTAAATAATGACTATTAATATTAAATACCACCTGTAGTGTTAAACAATGCCTATTGATACTAGATATTTGTTGTACATGAGGGGACATTTATACAGCGCATATATTACTGTTACATATATACTATATATTATTGTTACTATTAGTAGATTGACCAGTAATATTGTTACATGCATGGGCCCCAAACACTGGAACTCTGCAGCCAAACCTATTACAAAATAAGCACACTGTAACATGTTTTAATTTGTTCTCTCTGTCAGTGGGTGTTATGTGTAACTACTTGTAGGTTATAATGAATCTTTTATCTCATTGTTACTGTAGGTATTCTCGCGTTAAGCCCCTGTTGAAGGATTTGGATGAGCTGGTGGCAACAGCTTTAGATCGAATACAGTTTTCCAGTGAAAACCAAGCCAACATATCTGGTCCTCATAACACCAGCCGTAATGTGACTCTTGACCCTAGTCTATGGAACTACATACCCTTGGTGGTTATTGATGAAAATGACCCAAGCAACCCTATTTTCCATGACATCTTTGACAATGATGCTGTTTACTCAAACATGGCCTCGTTCAAAAACATTTCTAATATTCTAATGAAAGGACATCGTACGCACAGAGATACAAGGTGGCCATTAACTGGTGAGTTGCCATGGTCACAGTGTGATGTGAATGCTTTCTAAACATTTAGAAATAACGCTTGTGCTCTAATAATCTTGTTGGCCCATTATACTTCTTAGGGCTCATTCACACTTGACACCTTTCTGTCTGTGCTGCAGTACATTTTTTCTTTTTTTTACGGATCGGATTGACCCGGTCTGATAAATCAATGCACTGCTCACGCATTTATGTCCGGAAACAGACGGGTTTAATAAAAAAAAGATAGGCATAAAGGACCGCCAAAACCAACCCAAAACGGACTGTCCACTGTGGGCCTCTTTGATCTGTGTCTAGGCATGTTCCTAGGGTTTTTGACACCTGAAACAACTTTTTAAATGCCGCCTATCGCAGGTGGGGGGGGCGCTTAAAGTGAGTGTGGCTTCATCAGGGAACATAGGCGTGGCTTTGGAGGTGGGTATGGTGGGCTGACTAACACTGACTGGTGGACTGATGATGAAATGCGGGTATTGCAGGAAGGAGGATTTTTTTTAACCGCTGCCTTTTAAGTGTTCTGCAGGGTCGCGCCCTGAGCAAATGTTTCAGTTTGCTTCATGGTAGGGGCACCTCTGTGTCTAGTGTGAACAAGTCTTGGGGTGGTCTAGGTGAAATCATGGGCACTGCATAGGAACAACACCATTACAAGCTGTATCCAATAAGCAATTTGAATAAAGAAAGCAAGAACCATAATCTTGATATAGAAAAAAAACAACTATATTTATACTTGTTCATTAAAAAACAATTAGCGGTGGTACCGTAACACTCACAGGGGCTTCCCAGGGCCTTTGTGTAATAAGCACACTAGTAGCAGTAAGTAGCAGTGATATAAACTAAAAGCAAAGAGAATCGCTACACATTTCTCAATTGCTCCATAAACCACCCCCTGACTATATACAACTCTCATATAACAGCACATTGTTACAGACACCAACTCCTGCCCCAAACCCACCCACTCCAACAGTTCTGCAGTAAGATTTCTCGATTAGACCATATGACCTAAAGCATTAGTCATCTGGGCCATCCATACGTACAGCTCCTATTGCTCAGTGTACTGAACACTCATTGAGAGTGTTGATTGCTGATGTTATTACTGTGAGTGTCAACCACTTCATGACAGGAAGTCCCTATAAAACTATCACCAAACAGTAAAATGATTTGTTTACAATAAACTAAGCTGATCGATATTTTACATTACACAACCGAACAGAAACACTTTCCAGTTCCTCCAGAATAATTCACATTTATAGGATTTTTATGTGTGGAAGGTTTACAATATCATAAAAAGTGTAAAGAGTACTGATTACCTGGATATAAATGATTTCCAGGCTTTTGCAGGTTTTAAGAACTAGAAAAGTCACAGCATGAAGGTCATAATCCTAAACAGGCTGGTGGTGGTCCACTGAAATGCAGTAAAGCTACCCATACACAGGTAGGGCGTAACTACCAGGGGAGCAGGGGGAATAACCACAGGGGGGAACGGGAGCCAAGAGGACCCCATCTGGTTCAGCAGAAATTTTTCCCCCTGGCCCGATATTTGCTTTTCCAATAAACAGGAAACATTTTTCGGGTTTTTGAGTGGTCAAAGGCTCAAAAGTCTATCCTGTCTATGGGGTGCTTAAGCCTTGTCATACATGCACGTCGGCATGTTTATCTGTATGGTTCATTGCGATGCTATAAGATTGAGAAAAATGTTCCCATAAAGCTACACAGGTCAATATTTTGGCCCAATCACAACACCACCACAGATCAGCCACCAATCCTGGTGATCGATCACTCTGGCAATTTAGCCTGACCAATAAGCAAAAAGGTTGTCCCAAGCAATTGTTTATCTCATTAAATCATTGTTTTCATGGTCAACTAGATCAAGTTCCAGTTTTAAATCGCATTTTGGGTTCCAATGACAATTTGCAATGAGCAGCTACGCTTGTTGGAAATCGCAAAGCATGTGATGTTATTTTTGGTGCAGACTTGCCTGCATTGCAATTTTATGATTATTGTATAAAACACAAGCACAGTGTTAAAAAGCATGTACAAATGCATAGAAATGGATTGCAATATCGCAACAGATCTCTTGTCCTTGCAGTGGAGCTTCAGTCTTAGGGCCCTATTTAAAAAGATCGTTATCGTTATCGAAAAAATAACGATCGGTATTGTACGATATCGATCGCAATCCTACGATATTGCTATCGTAGAATAACGATCTCTATCACAATACCGATCGTTATCATAGAATAACGGTCAATATCGTACATACTGATCATTATCGATGATATCGACCGTTATTCTACGATAACGATCGGTATTGACGACAGCGATCGTTATTCTACGATAGCAATATCGTAGGATTGCGATCGATCGTAAAATAATGATCGTAATTTTTTCGATATCGATAACAAACTTTATAAATAGGGCCCTTAATGTGTTAGACAGAGCAAATAAGAGAGCCATGCTAAATATTATGCAAAACTGCTGAACAGACTCTAGCAGGCCTATGTATTAAAAGCTCTATCGTTAAAAATGGGGCTAATTTTACCCAAACCAATCAGATGTTATTCCATTTGAAAGCTAAAATCTGATTGGTTGGGGCAAAATTAGCACCATTTTATCTACCTGTATATATTTATGGCTCTCAGCCCCCTAGATTTTTCTGCCCTAGACCCACAATGTATGGGAAACTTACAGGAATCAGCAAATGCAAATATTTCTCTTTTCACACCTGGGCTCTTTGGACTAGAACCAGGGTGAGGACCTAAACTTCTGGGACCTTAGTCATGGGTTTACCTGAAACCGGAGAACTGACATTATGTCAGTTGTGCTCGCTGGGGCACTTTACTTGTCCTACTCAGTGTTGGACCTAGTGAATAGGAAAACATGCTTCTTGTAGATTACATGCTCAGCCATGTCCTGGAAAGGGCAGAACATGTTAGTTGTCTGGATTGCAGGTAAACCCGGGTATTGTGAATGGGTGTAGATGGGCGGAGGAGGTGATATGCAATACAGTATTAGTCCTGCCACATTGACTGAGTTGACATCTATAATAATCTATTTCTACACCATAACAAAAATGTAAATTACAATGGAGAAAATGTTTCATTACCAATATTGAGGCACATCTTTTGCTAATTTAAGGCTCACTAGTATAAGCACACCCTTCCAGAAACCCTGCTTTATACTAAAGCTTCAGGGTGTATTATGTCTTCTGATTGGCCAATCCACAAAAGAGCTATTCCTGCCTATGAGATTAATTGAACTTATTTTATTCAACAGTTACAAGACACGTGTAGTTCATCTTCTTTGATTTTGTGTTTTCTCTGCAGTGCACACACATCGCACACAATGCACCTATCGAAATTTACTAGCGGAGTTCAGGCTCTTAGTGAGTGGTATGCTCTCCAGTTATCCAGCATCTTCCCAATGTGCCACTCTCAGAGCGGGTCAATATGGGTTTCAAAGCTGAAGATATGATTCTCACCTGCATGTTTGGTGGACAAGCTTGCAGCTACGGTACAGATATAGTAAAGAGCATAACGATAATAATAGCCCCTCATGAGTCCATGGATTAAAATGTTATGAAAAACACCTGTGGTATCACAAATTTGCGATGCCGCCGTTTTTTAAGTACGAATAAAAGTCACAGTGGGAGTAAATAGAACGAATTATGTTTGTTTAAATGTTGTTACTTCTGTACTGTCCAGCACTGATCCTGAGGTCCTAATATATTATTGCTCCTTAATATGCAGCTGTAAGGTCCAGATCTTAGCAATCTTTGGCTTTAAGGTCATTGCAATAGCTAAAGATCCTTGTGCCTGGGTCCAAATGTTTTGGAGAGATTTGTATGTGATTGATAACCTTTCACCAGTCTGATATTTGCCATTGTATTTCAATGTGGTCATATCACTAATAATAGCAGACCCGTAGAAGATTAGGACCCTTATTTATCTGTGGCGATACGCGAATATAAGGGGTTAAACTAGGTTAACCAATATTGCAAGTTTAATGCGAGTTTAACTTCTTCATCGCACTGTCTGCAATGTATTTAAAGCAACTCTTTAGGACCAGTTAATAGCTGGTGTAAAAGTGGTGTTGTGGTGTAAATCCCAGGAGCAAATCCAGTATAATACTGGAAGCCACATTTACCTGGAGCAATACATGAGCTGAATATTTTTATTTGACAAGCTACTCTGCCTCACAACTGAACACTTTGCTGTCGCAAATATTTTCCAGAGCATTAAAGAAACAGATTCTTTCCTTGTGCTCACATGTTCCTGCACGCCTACTATGTTCTTTCCACATCTGTGAACACGTTTCCTCTGTTTTAATCCTGTTGAGTTTGGTAGATGAGTTGTCAGTAACCAGCCCGTCAAGCTTGTGAAGGTTCTCGGTCTTCCAGGTCATGGTATATCTGTTGTATTCAATTAGATCAACTGGACTTGAAGTTAAATTTTAAAAGACGTTTCACTAGTCATCCGACTGGCTATCTCAATTCAGAATGACTTGTACAAGAATCTGTTGGCAATAAATACCTGGAATGTGGTCCAAGGAATCTATTTAACTCTACAGGCGGTATTTAATATTAATAGTCATTATTTAACTCTGCAGGGGGTATTTAATATTCATAAGTATTATCTAACACTACCAGGTTCAGCACGATAATCCAGAAGATGCATAGAATCAGTGAGAATCAGAGATTATGCTATTTTCTATAAACCAACCTCTAAAAATAACAGTATCTCCCCTTCCTTCCCCCACGGTACTCACTTGTACGGGTTGGCATTACACACCGTCACGGCGGGAAATTCCATTGTTTTAAATCCAATGGAAAGGGAGACACTGACTCCATAGGAGAGGTAGGTTTGGATAAGTAGACCCCATTGCCAGAAGACAAGGGCCGCAAAGACCAGTGTCAGTATAAACCACATTACTCTCTTCTTGGGTCCTTCTTTGATGATTCGTTTTGGGCCATGAGTATTTGTGTTATCACAGAACCAAACCAGAAGCTCCTTATAGGTGTATCCTGGACCTTTCTGGATACGGTGTAAAGCCCTGGTGAAATATTGCTTTAGCCTCTTCATCTTTCCCTGCAGAAATGATGGACAGTTGCTTTATTGGACCCTGTCTAAAGAACATAGATGATCATACTGGGTAACAGTCAGATATCTAACACAGCGTAACCTGTACAGTGGGAACTGGGAAAAGAAAGTTTGACTGGTCTCCAAAGCAAAAATGAATAAAAATATACCAAGAGCTGACATATGTAGAACATCAACACAGCTGTAACCGCTGGCACAAGTCAATGAAACTGACACAAACTGAGATACTGCAAGATGTCCAATTCTCCCAATCTATTTAAAGTCTATTTCTGGTGTCGAGCCTGATTATAAGCAGATCTGAACAAGTTTCCCAGCCTTCAGGCAAACAGGACGGACAAAGTGCTCTTGTGTGACTAAAGCAAATACTTTAATGCTTGTTATGGAGCAGAATGTAAACAAACTTTCTTGGGTTTTAGAAATCATTACTAACATAGGACGATGTCTCTCACCTCAGAAATCAGCAGTCGGTTTCTGGCTTTTCCTGAGTCCTCTGTCCCTCCCTCTCCCCTTCCCAGTCAATGTTAATTAAATTCCTTGCTACTTACTGGGTGTTCCCATGTCTCTACCCAGCTGTAAAGCTTTATTCCTCTAGATACAATAAACGCTACCAAATCTATTACCTTTTGTTCACAATACATGAAGATAAGATCGTGGGGGCATTTCAACATGAATTTAATGGAAGTTTCCCACAAACCAAGACAATGTATAAACTGTTGGCTAAACATTAAGACAAAGTATAAACCTTTTAAAATCTGACAACTACTCATTAGAGAGCAATCTAAGGCTGAGTACACACCAGCAGATATTTTTGTCCGATAATTTCGACCTCGATCGTTTGCTCTACCGGATTGGACTAATGAACCATAGGGTGTCTCGGTAAATTTGATCGATCACGCGGTTCCCTATGGGACCGCATGACCGATCATTCACACTTTCGGCCGCTACCAACGGACATTTCTCCCGGCCGAGCGCTTGCTTGTAGGGAGCGCTCGGTTGGGACAAATAGTCCCTTCGTATGTACCCAGTCTAAGAAAACACAGGTCGATATTTCCTTGGAAGCACCAATCAGTGGTAGACTGTCTGAGGGAAATTATAGCTATTCTGACAATATTTCAACCGTTAGCACCTCCCACCCCGCACCACATGATTGGGTGACAATTTTTCCTGTGTACGATGCATTGTACGATGCATTTTGCATTCTATTTTAATGAAATGTTGGTGGAAAAAGTTGTTTGCACAAATTTGGGCCGAAATTTTGGTCAGTCAGTTTAAAATATGAGCGCATGTGCACAGAGCACAGGGGACCTACATTACGGAGATAAATTAATATTCTGATTCTTATATAAAAGGCAACAATGTGTTATTCACAGTGATTTTTTGGAAACCTTCTTGGAAACAGCAAGTCCTTGGGGGGCAATGTAATATCGGTCCCTGCCGTTACTTACCTAACCGCACTCCCATGACGCAATAAGCAATGTGCAACACTTATAGCACTATAACACTTATAGCAATACAGGAGCGTGGCAACAAAATGAGTGCAGGCTTGTAGCTTAACGGCCCTTAGCAATAGAAGTGCAACGCCCAAAACGCCAGCTGCTTGGTTACTGCAACAGGTGCAAGCAATGTACAGTAGTATGACGATTTGGACAATTTTTTCCCCAGCTTTTTTAACACCAGCTAATAGTTGGCATTTAAAACTGCATAAAAATTTACACCACAGTGCAATGCAATAGGAGCCGCTATCAGCATGGCACCAGGGGCAAATGCACCAGGTAGCGGGTAGCATCGCCTTGTACATTTTTATGCTAACCAGTAGTGAAAAATGTAATTTAAATGTTATTGATGCTTTATTGATGTCAATCATTTTGAAGCCTTGAGCATTACATGTATTGGATATAACAGGATTTGCTGTTTGTCAAAGTTCCACGGGTCTCTCCATATAACTTTATATAGAAAATGTCAATGTTTCCTACAGGTAAGCCAAACCTCTCTTAATTCCAGGTCTGTGATCTGTACACTAGGGGGAGTGTTAATAATTGTTAATGTTAATAAAGCTAGAGGAGAGGGGCGGAGACAGGAAATACAGCAGATATAACAGCACAGTCAGAGAGATGCCATGCTTTTGTCTTGGGGTCTTGATTAGAATCCAGAATCCCATTATTGGAGTACAACACATGGTACCAGGAGTGGATCCACGCAGTAGCCTGAACCATGTCAGTACCTGCAAGAGGTACAGAGGATGTAGAAAATTAATGTAGAAAATTAAAGGGAAAGTTAATGCAAGATTTTACAAATTTAACAAAATTACTACAGACTACAAAGTCTGTAGTAATTGTAGTAACACTCATTCATTTAACTACTGCCCAGGCTTTTGGCAAACAATGCAAGGTGTGTGGCAAATATAATCACTTTGCCAGTAAAGGTAAACTAAATGCAGTGATTGGCAGCGAGGGGAGTCAGAAGGAGGTCTAACTGAGCGCTGTTAGTAAAAGAAATAGAAGTGAAAAAAGATGGGCCATAAATATTGATAAAAATGCTTCCTGGATTAAGTATAAAGTGGACAAAGGGGCAGAAACAAACATTGTCACAGAAAAAATATGGAGAAACCTACAAATAAAAGCAAAATGTCAGTACTTAAAGGGCATGTCCACCCTTATAAAAAAATTTCCACATATAATAGTATACCTTCCCCCAGCCCCAACCGCTATAAAATAATTTTAAGAAAGTGCCCGATCTTTACTTACCTCCCTCTATCCTCGACGCCACTGCCCAGCCTTCTGCTTGCAAGACACTGCAAGCAGGAGGCAGGACCGCAGCCGCGTCCGTGATTGGCTGAGAGGCAGCCAATCACGACGCGGCTGCCGGCTGCCAGAACACAGGGGGAGAGAGGGAAGGTAAGTAGAGTTCGGGGGACTTTGTTAAAAATTTTTTCAGCGGTTGGGCTGGGAAAGGAACCCTAATATATGGCCAAGGGTTTCTATGCTAGGGGGAGGGATCGCAAAATGGGAGGGGGAGGGAGGGGGAGAAGGGCTGCAGTGCGCATGCCAAACTTCTCCTGGAGGGGAGACAGGAGGCAGAGTCCTATATGGACTCTGCTATCCTCCTGGTGGGCAGTTTTTGGGACTTTGGGGGGGACTACAGGAGAACCATATGGAGCTGGGATGTGAGGTTTTATTACACTACATGGTGGGGCCATTAGTGGGGGGGATTGCACACTCGCTCTCACTTACAAGGGCAGGACAAGCAAGCATGAATTTGCAGTAGTCTCTGGTAATTACTGTCCCTTATTAGGAGCACAAACACGTGAAGAATTGGGACTGGTAAACAAATTATTTGTTGTGGAAGAATCACCAGAAAGTAACATAGATAGACTGCTAAGGGAATACAAGGATGTGTTTGCAGGTCTTAGAAAACTGACAGTTACATATGATATTTCATTAAAAGCTAATGCAAAACCAGTCATGTAAGCCAAAAGACATGTGCCAGCGGCACTGAGAGAAAGGCTGAAATGTGAATTGTAGCGCCTGACTAAGTTAAATGTAATCATGCCTATCAATGAATCTTCAGCTTGGGTACATTCCTTAGTCATTACAGAGAAAAAAAAGACGGATTCCTGAGATTGTGCTTGGATCCCAAAGAGTTGAATGAAAACATAAAAAGAGAACATTTCCATATACCCACTCAGAATGAAATACTGGGGGAAATGGCTAATGACATTGCGTACATTCAATACACCTTTCGGAAGGTGTCAGTTAAAACGTCTGTCATTTGTCATCATCTGTGAGATTTTTCACAGAACAATGCAGCAAATCCTTGAAGCTGTTGAAGGAATTAAAGTCTACATAGATGACATTTTAATTTTGGGGCACTACAGAAGCAGAGCATGACAAAATATTAAAGTCTTGCAGATAGCAAAAGAAAATGGACCTAAACTAAATGTACTAAATGTCAGTTTTCTATATCTGGGTGAAATCATTTCTTACAGCGTAGTGAGGCCAGAACCTGCAAAAGTTCTAGCAACTTTGCTTGTCATACATCAGACTTCAAAAATATCAACAGATGCATCAAAAGATGGAATAGGTGCAGTTCTACTACAACAATATGTTAAAGGGCATGTCCACCCCCAAAGCTATAATCCCCCCACTACTGGCCCCATTGTGTAGTGTGGTTTAATCCTTACCTTACATCCCAGCTCCATATGGTTCTCCTGTAGTCCCCCCCAAGTCCCAAAAACTGCCGACCAGGAGGATAGCAGAGGTCCATATAGGCACTGCCTCCTATCTGGCCTCCGTGAGAAGTTTGGCATGCGTACTGCAGCCCTTCTCCCCTCCCTCCCCCTCCCTCTCCCTCCCGATTAGGATTCCCTCCCCCTAGTGTAAAACCTTATATGCAACTTCCCCCTGTCCCCCCAGCCCAACCACTCCATTTTTATTCTTAGAAAGTGCCCCAAACTTTATTTACCTTACCTCTTTCCTCCGCCGCAATGAACTCCCGGCAGCCGCGTCCGTGATTGGCTGCTGCTCAGCCAATCACAGACGCGACTGCCGGTCCCGCCCCTCTGCTTGCATTTTCTCCCAAGCAGAGGGCCTGGCAGCATGTCGGAGGAAAGAGGGAAGGTAAGTAAAGTTTGGGGAGCTTCCTAATAATAAAAATAGAGCGGTTGGGGCTGGGGGGACAGGGGGGAATGATATATGAAAATTTTTTTTTAAGGGTGGACATACCCTTTAAGGAATGGACACCAGTTGCTTATGCATCACGTCCATTCATAAACACAGAGTAAATATGCACAAATAGAAAAAGAGACTCTTGCAGGGAGATAAATAAAAATTCTTATTGTTTAAAATGGTGCTAATTTTGCCCCAACCAATCAGATTTTATTTAACATTTGAAAGCTAACATCTGATTGGTTGGGGCAAAATTAGCCCCATTTTAAACGATGAGAACTTTTATTGAATAACCCTGTTGGTATTGCTTTTGGATGCCAAGCATTCCACAACTATGTGTACAGGACAAAATTTATAGTTGGAACTGATCACAACCCACTGCTTACTATCACACAGAAAGAACTATGGAAATCTCCACCACGCATTCAAAGGTTGTTATTGAAATTACAGAAATATGACTACAAAGTAGATTATACACCAGGCAGATTCCTTCTACTTGCCAATGCATTATCAAGGACCTGGAATGAGGACTCTGGTGCATCAGACAGTGAAAATACATCTAGTGTAGAAATCCATATTAATAGGAGAGCAGTATCAGAAGAAATGTGGAAGAAATTTAAAACAAGCACTGCCTCTGATGATCATCTACAAGAAGTGATAACTGCATTACATTCAAACAATCCCAAAAATACCTTCCAAATTCATATTGTCAATATCGTAATGAACAGTCCACATGGGATGGAATCTTATTTAAAGGATCTCAGACTGTTGTACCTTGATCTTTACAAAATAGACCTGCTAACAATAATACATAAAACAACTTGGAATTAAAAAATGCAAGACGGGGAAAAGAATCCCTATTTTGGCCCAGTATAAATAGGAATATTCCTCAAGCGATAACAAACTGAGTAACCTGCCAAACATTTGCTTCAGCACTTCCAAGGGAACCCATAATACAGAGGGCCATGTGGTCCCTGGGGTTGATATATTCATGTTGAATGGAAAGGAACATTTGTTCGGCTGATAATCGGCCCCTGTATGGGAACTTTATTGGCTGAAACGGCCGTTCGGTCGGGGATCCTTTCCCAACCGACCGGGCGGATCTCCGAATGACCGTCTGTTTCGGCAGATAAAAGGCCGAAATGAACGTTCGGACACATCGTGCGTTGTGGGTGGAGACCCGTGATCGCACGTGTGTACGAGGCTTTATTCCTTGCAAGACAAATACAGACAAAATAACCTGCATTGGAACTTAAGTGTTACCACAATGATAAGACACTACATAAAAGGTACTGACAACAGAAACAAAACATTTGTGAGAGACAATAAATGATGATAATAGTACAAAACCACTGGAACATTTACACATTGGAGATTAGAGACGGACGAAACTCACTAGTTTCGTTCTGTTTTTGGATTCCCGGATCTAAGGAAAATCAAAAATCCGAAACCGCAACAACTTTTTGGATAGTTTTCTAATGTACGGAGTTATTTTCGATAATTTTATAAAATAGCTTTGAACGTTCGAAAATCTCGAAAATACGATCGGAGACCATTTTCAAGTTTCTGATTGTATTTTTAAAGATTTTCAAACGTTTCATGATATTTTCGAAATTTATCGTAAATAGCTCCGTACATTTGAAAATCAAGGAAAAGATGCCACTGGAAATAGGCAGGGGTCAGTAGAGAACAGTGATGAAAACCTGGACACATCAGAATCTGATGCAGCCACCCAAGGAACAAGAAACCAGGATCACAGCTAATACACAAAATACAACTGACAATACCCAGGTGGAAACACGTTATGGACGTATTATCAGAAAACCATCAAGACTAGTTGAACAGTGTTAAAATGACTTTGTCATTTGTACTGTAAGATGAGAATGAAAAGACACCTGTCCTAAGTTTAAAGTATAAATTGGTTGTTGTTTACTATTTATGATAAAAAGTCAAAAAGGGAAGGGTGTGTTGATAATCCCATTATTGGAGTACAACACAGGGGGAGTCCTGTTTTTAAGTTAAAGTATATAATTTATCAACACTATTGTGTTGAAGTTTAAGTGAAAATTGCTGTTAGGTAGGGTAAGGGCACTCAGCCAACAACTCGCATGGGATGTCAAGGGCAGGTTTTGTCTAGGAACCCTGGGATCCAGCAAAATAAATCCTATAACTAATTGGTCAGTTAGATACAGTTCTTGTAAGGATCTTACCTGCCGCGCTCCTTCGCCGTTCCGGGACTGGTGATGTCGCCGGCGTGACGTCACCACGTCCGGACACCGATCGGCTTGAAGATTCAATTAGGCACTCGCAGAGGGAGCGAGTGCCTATTCGTAGTCCTCGCTACCGGACTGACAGGTTGTCAGCCTAGTAGCGCTTCCTTCCCTCTTGCTCCAGCCTCTGCTGTTGTTCTGCCTCCCGTATCAAGCCTTGTTCGGTTCAAGTCCAGCTATTGTCTCCAGCCTTGTTCCTGTTCATCTGTCCAGCTATTGATCCAGCCTTGTCCTGTTTATCTGTCCAGCTATTGTATCCAGCCATTGTTTTTTCCGTTTTCATCTGTCCAGCTATTGTATCCAGCCATTGTTCCTGTTTCATCTGTCCAGCTATGTGATCCGTCATGTTCCTGTTCATCGGTCCAGCTATGTATCCAGCATTGTTCCTGTTTCATCTGTCCAGTATGTATCCAGCCATTGTTCCTGTTTCATCGGTCCAGCCATGTTCTGTTTCATCAGTCAGCTATTGTATCCAGCCATGTTTCCTGTTTCACTGTCCAGCTATGGTATCCAGCCATTGGTCCTGTTTCATCGGTCCAGCTATGTATCCAGCCATTGTTCCTGTTTCATCTGTCCAGTATTGTATCCACCATTGTTCCTGTTCACGGTCCAGCCATTGTTCCTGTTTCATCAGTCCAGCTATTGTATCCAGCCATTGTTCCTGTTATCTGCCTAGCTATTGTATCCAGCCATGTTCCTGTTTCATCTGTCCAGCTATTGTATCCAGCCATTGTTCTGTTTCATCTGTCCAGTCTATTGTATCCAGCCATTGTTCCTGTTTCATCTGTTCCAGCTATTGTATCCAGCCATTGTTCTGTTTCATCTTCCAGCTATTGTATCGCCATCTTCCTGTTTCATCGGCCAGCATTGTTCCTGTTTCATCGGTCCAGCTATTGTATCCAGCCATTGTTCCTGTTTCATCTGTCCAGCTATTGTATCCAGCCATTGTTCCTGTTTCATCTGTCCAGCTATGTATCCAGCCATTGTTCCTGTTTCATCGGTCCAGCCATTGTTCCTGTTTCATCGGTCCAGCTATTGTATCCAGCCATTGTTCCTGTTTCATCTGTCCAGCTATTGTATCCAGCCATTGTTCCTGCTTCATCTATTCATCTATTGTATCCTGTCATTGTTCCCGCTTCATCTGTTATATCCTGCCATTGTATCCTACTTCATTGTAATGGCTCCATTGGGAAGTACTCATAGTCTCCAGTGACCTGTCTGCTCCCACTAGTTGCTCTACCCAGCCTACTGTCAGACCTCCTCCTAAAGGTACAGTGAACTTTATCCCTTCAGGACTCGATTCATTACAGTTCTCTAAAGGGTCGGCAACAAAGTATGTCAAAGACATGGGAAGCAAGCAAAGTCTTGAGCCATAACGGAGGCTGACTGGTAAGGTTTTGTTATTGGAATGTTAATAAGTTTGGTTAATGAATGGATTAATGGATTGGTTGGCTACTAAATTAGCTGTTTAAATGGTAAAACCCTTTATAAGCTTGATACTTACTCATGGTTAATAAAACAGCTGCATACAATTCTCCAAAAATGTAAGTGGTGTCTGTGTCGTTATTGTTAGGTGCTGCCTCTCATCCCATGTAGGGCAAGGGCCAGCACTTGGCCAGCAGCTTGAATGGGAAGTTAAAGGGTAAAAAAAGTCTCCAGACAACATTGTCCCAATAGACAGAGCCATTTACAACATACAGTGCCTCACCTCTCCCTGTGCTTTGGCTGCTGGGTGATTTATGAAATTAACTTGTGAATAGTGATGGCCTAAACTCACTAGTTCCATTCTATTTTCAGATTCCCGCATCTCGGGAAAACCCTGAATTTTGTCTGGGGACTTACTTGGAACCAGGGGCCTTGTGAGCTGTGTGTTTCAAAAAAAAGTGCTTTAGCAGGTGAGCCACCACAGCATAAACAAAGAATACAGGTACATTTAGAAGCTTTATCTTTTGCTAGGAACAGAATCCATTTTCAATTCCCCTAAGTCTGTATGTAATTCACTCTGGCTGGTAAATAATCTGCAGTGTAACAAGATAGCATTTATAATGGGTAGATTATCCCTAAATACCTGTCTTTGTATAGTACCCTAGTTTACAATGCTTCAATCAGGAGAATAGAGGATTATATATTTGTTAGGTTATTCTAACAATATTGTTTTAATGAAGGAACCCCTATACATACAGCAAATAGTGCACACACAAGCAGAATAGCAGAGAGAGGTGGGGAAAAAAGGTCACGTATGACAACACAGCAATAAATGTCCGTTTCCAGCATTTATTTGGAAATTCACTGGAATAACCGTGTGTGCTTCTTGTATCCTTCTTGTATGGGTCATGAGACCCATAGTTATCTATCGGGACCCACAATGCACCCTGACAGAAATGATCTGACTGAACAGTCCTTCAACCACAGGGGAACATTTTTAGAATGCAAGCAACACCTTTGAGATCCCTTTGAATCTGTTAGTATTTGTCAAATATTATAATAATTATATATTTTTAAAAAATTATAATAATAATTTTATAATAGTGTCGGGCTGGCCCAGAGGGGAACCCACAGGGTTACAGGGGAATCCCCCGGTGGGCCCACAGCCCATTCATCCAAGAATACAAAGAAAACTGCTAAAATGTAAATTCGGAGCCAAAGGGACAGCAAGAAATATACAGGGTTATTCAATAAAAGTTCTTATCGTTTAAATCAGTGCTAATTTTGCCCCAACCAATCAGATCTTATTTAACGTTTGAAAGATAACATCTGATTGGTTGGGGCTAAATTAGCACCATTTTAAATGATAAGAACTTTTATTGAATCTCCTTGTAAGTTTGGTAGCGTCTGACCTGAGGCGGACGGGGCCAGCGGGGGATGCTGGGAGGTGTAGTCCCAGGTCACGGCCGCCTCGTGGTGAGTTCCCGCGATAGTCCGGCTGCGGTGTGCGTAAGATGTCATCACGTCATTACGCGAGCCCGGATTGGACGCGGCCGGTCTTGCGAGAGGCGGGAAGATGACATCAGCGGTGACGTCAATGAAGCTATATAAAGGGGCAGAGCACGAGGCTCAGGCGCCATTTTGTTGAGTGCTGGCAGGGAGAAGGATCTTCCCCACCCTCCCTCCCTATAGTTATATAGTTGGTTAATGGTTTATTACAAGGGGGGAAAAAGCTGGAGTCACAGCTGGCGGATGCATCCTCGCAAAGGTTATGTTTGGAGCTGTATGCCCTCTGGGGATCCAGAGGCTTGGCATTTAGCATTGGCTACGGCTCGGGGACTTATGGTTAATTAACATGCAAGGATGCATAAATTATGTTTTGAATATTTAAAATTGATCACATGTTTTCACCCAACCAGTGTGTCTAACTGTTCTTTAACACAAAGTGTTTGTAAAAGGGGTTAATTTCAGGTAAACAGCCACGATGGCTCCAGCCTTAGGTCTAATAAACAATCAAAGTATTAGTAAAGCTTGGAACACTCACTACAGATGTGTTAAAGTTCACGCTACTCACAGTCCTGAGTGTTATCCTTATGTAGATCATATGGACTGCACATTTCCCTCAGCCACTCCTATAGAGGAAAGGGCTGCGGCATTTCCAAACAATCGCCAGGCCGGCAGTGAACGTTCTTAAGACTTGGGAGTGCTTGGAAATGCACTACATACACTAACAATAAAGGGACGATACCATAGAATCCGGCAATTGGTCCTTTATCGTTAGTGTGTGTACCCACCTTTAGATGGGGGATTGTGTTCAGTGTTTCTTGTCTAGACTGGTATCTGAATAAATGTTCATGTCACATTGGCTGCTTCTCCTGAGCCTTAATGCCAGTGGGACTCCATACAGTCTGTATTATGGGGGTTAAAGTCATTGTGTTTTGTAACAATAAGGGCAGTATTTTATTATTACATGTCTGCTAGTTGCCTTTGTGATGCATCAATGTTTATGGCCCCAGTAGACACAGAAAATGCATTTATTCTTTCCCCTGTAATTACATATTGAGGCAATTACCGGTACCTGTTCATCTCCTCAAAGATAGACTTTATTATTATCTATCGCTCTCGTCCCATTTGCACATATTAACGGTCAGATGTCTGCAATGTTTTTGGCTCGATCGACAAATACACTGGACTATTGGTCGTCGTGGCTGAAATATTGCATTGTGGGTACACTGTTGGGAAGCAGGGGATTGGTTGGGCAACATCAGAGGGAAGAGCTATCAGACATTTCTCTCTAATCTAAAGCTCTGTACACATGTATGTTATTAGCAGCGACCCCCGATGAACGGCCCTTGCGGCCAATAATTGCACGTGTGTATGCGTTCAGTCTGGCATCATTTGTCAATCCGCCATGGTGGATCAACGAACAATCCCCAACCAAACCCATACACACGTGTGATGTTCGTTCGAAACGGACATTCCCCAGGCGTGTGAGCCATGGTCGGGGGTCGTGGGTTGTTTTAACATCATACATGTGTACCAAGCTTAACTAAAAGTGGGTACACACAGTACCAATCTGTCAAAGATGACAGAATCTGAATGACAGATGGGAGTATAACCAGTCACTATCGTTCTCCCTATATAAAGTATATATAAAGTATAGATAACGTTTGTGACATTCACCCTACGATCGTGGCCAACTCCCTATACCTTAGTACAGGAAAAGATTGTTCCCAATGCCGACGCGAAACATTCATCGGCCACGGAAATGATTGTTTCCCCGTACACACAGTACCGATGGGATTGGCCCCTTATCAGGAATGTGTGTACCCAGCTTTATTTAGACCTTTTGTCTAGGAATTAGTAAGAAAGGGAGAAGTCGTTTCTCTTACATTACTGGGAATTGTAGATTTCATTAAAAAAAAAAAGTGCTTGGAATATTCCTTAAAAGCTTTATAAAATAAATACCATCACACGCATGAAAATAAATACCATCACACGCATGAACAAAACAAAATTGCATAGCGTTTACATTTTTCCTACTGGAGGCAACAGGTGGTCAAACATATTTAATAAATAGCTTTAACATAATTTTCTATGTCAACCAAGTCTTTTGTGTAGCACTGCTTAATGTAAACACTTCTGTTATTTATAGGATCTTAAAGGTTATCCATTGCTTTTAACTAAATTCTATTTCTATGTCTATTAGAGAGATAAAAGAACTAAATTCCCTGGTATTTCAGAACACAAAAGGACACAATAGAATCTGATTTAGTTGACTGTAAATATTTATCTTAAACATACACTGTTAGACGACTGCAAGATGTTCCCAAATGAGATGTACCATTCAAGCTCTACCACCTTGTGCCATCTATCTTTATACCATTTCAGCTTGAAATCCACTCAAGATAACATGATTGTTAACGGTATTGTTGGAACATTTTCTGCCTGGTCTAATCAGCATTTGCATGACACACAGTGACGATTAAGCCACAATACTGTTGAATCCAACAATATTGGGTCTTTATCATCGATGTGTGTAGCTTCTTTCCCAAACGAGTGTTGGCCGTGGTTGTGGGAAACACACAGTGCTGAGCATTCTCCCTATGCTGTGTAATGTCTGCATTGTGGTTGTCAAAACCAGCCCCCACACCTTGCTGATATTATACAAATCCTCCCGATCCAACAAGAGTTGTGTAATGTTGGCCAGGTGTATGGCAGCCTTAGGCTGCATACACATACTTGGTTGCGGCAAACCGACTACCACGACTACATTTGCCGCAACTGACAGTACCTGGTCTTGACCGACCAGTCACAAGTGCTGAACAGTCGGTCGGGACGAAGGATCTTAAAGGCCTGTACTCAGCTTTACAGCAGGAGCACAATCTGTAGGGGGGTAGATATAGGGTTACAGTTGGGGTGAGGGGTAGAGGGGAGAAGAGCAGGAGGAGGCCAGGCAATCAGCACAGAGCTAATACCAGGGCTTTTTAATTCAGCATTAATACCCAGCTGTGTGGTTTATCAGTTATAGCAATTGCTATAGATTTGAATTTCAGCTCACATTATAATTGAAATGAATGAATTGCAGACATGATTGATCATTTCCAACCACTTTATAGGAATACTCAGTCAGTAAAGGTGCACGTACATCTATAGGATTTTACTTACCCGACCGAGCGCTCATGCGATGTTCCTTCGATCCTGTCGGAACCGCTTCTCCCGATCTTACATTCGACCGACATGAGATCACAAAATGAATGGGATTTTGCGATCGCATGTCGGTCGAATGTAAGATCAGGAGAAGCGGTTCCGACAGCATCGATGAACATCGCGTGAGCGCTCGGTTGGGTAAGTAAAATCCTATAGATGTATGGGCACCTTAAGAATAATAGTTGATAATATTATTGATAAATAAATAATGTTGATAAATCATAGCTGTTCATAATGTCTTCAATGTGCCATGTGATCAGTTGGAATTACAGCTTTAATTTTATTTTATCAATCTTAAGATCTCTCTGTGAAAGTATTGGGCCAATAATGTCCCATGCAATAGTGTAACTAGGAATCACTGCCCCCCCCCCCAGCAAAACTATGATGGGGCCTCTATCTGTGCTTCATCTACAGTAGTTTTCTGGGAGGTGGCTATATCTAGTCTATACAATTAAGAAGATGGGGGCCCCCGGCTTCCATACCTCCCTAAGTGGTTTCAGGCCCTGCTCTCCTGGTAGTTACGCTCCTGGACCCATGTGTACCAGGCCTAAATGGAGAAACCAACTTCATACTGCAAAAATTAAAGAAAACTGCAAAAGTGCATAGGACACTTGTATGTCATCTCTCCCTATGACAAGGGCCAATTACAGAACCATTGACTGGTTTTCAAACATTTGAAATTGAATGAGATAATTTAACCTTTTCGCAATGAAAACTATACAATCTATACAAACTATACAAAACTGTACAATCAGGCAAATTCTTTTTGACCAAAATTGCCCATGTCTGTTTGTTTAAAGAGAAATACCGTTTCTAAATGTGTTCATAACAAATCAGTAACATTTCTGAAACACAACCCCTATAATATGAATTTAGAGAACCTTAACCCTACATGTAACAGTAGAGCAATTTGGAATATTTGTTTCCTCCCATAAGTACAGAAAGGTGCAGTCTGAAGAACAGAAAAGTGCCTAAAAATCTAAAGAATTTGACCTGTATGTTTATTTGCCAAGTCCTTGAAACAAGTTGTTTTTAAAGCCAGGACCCAAATGCTTCTCGCTGTTGAAACAGTATAAATTCCTAAGCTTAGGCCTAAATAAGGGGGTTAAAGTCAACTCTATCATGTACAGCAGGTGGAACATATAACCAACAGGTACATGTCAATTATGTATTTATTATAAATAAAATAGGAGGTTTTGCCATTTATACTTCAGCACTTCAGCATATTGACATTATTTTATTACCAATATAATAAGAATTATAATAATATTCACATATAAGTAGAGGAATAAGGCAAGATGGACAGAAAGTCCTAGGCCTTAAGTTTTACTGGACAATAAGGTATAATGTGCCATTTGCAGTGTAATGTACAGATATTTTGTCACTGGGGAGCTCCCTAAGAATTTAAAAGCCAGTGGAATTAGTATGGACTTTGAGTGTGCATGCTCTAGACTGCAAGAACTCGCTAGCATGCTCTTTAATATTGGGTTGTGAAGTAGTGGGCAAATGAGAGCCATCATGAAGGGACTGGGGGATGGGTGAGACATTTTTGATTGACTTCTCCAGTAGTAAACTCATACCACATGATCTACTTTTTACACAGTGGCGTAACTAGGAATCACTGGGGCCCCCTGCAAAACTATGATGGGGCCCCTATCTGTGCTTCATCCACAGTGGTTTTCTGGGAGGAGGCGATATCTGTCATAGAAAAAGTAAGAAATTGGGGCCTCCTTGGCTCCCAGGTCCCCCTGCAGTTGCTCCCGCTGTTCCCTGGTAGTTCTGCCCCTGTACAGCAGCTCGAAACACTCTCCTTTCACTTTTAAAAAAAAAAGTAGCTTGCAACACATGAATTATCATGGGCATGATCACTGGCATTACACCCAATGATTGATGCCAGCCTACATATCCCCGATCTTATAATAAGCTTGGGAAAGGCGGGGAGCTGTGAATCTTTGCAGAGAGGAAGTGTCTTTATGTGGAGGTGTTGCAGCTCCTGATAATGTCATTGAATGAGAAATGTAAATGCCATTATATGTTTGCTCAGTCAGGGTTGGTTATTTCTCCCAGATTTGAAAGTTACTCAGTTTATCATTTTAAACAATTGCCCAGCCATGGGCTCTCTGAAAGGAGATTAAAGGGATACATATAGGCTAATAGAAATGGTTTATTGTAACTGGAAATGGTATGTCGATTTTGGGAAAGGTGATCTCTTTCCCACTGTATAGTTTATAGCCACTTTTGTTCTTTTACCATTTGCTCATGGCTTTGTAACAGTCTATCTACTACCTGCATATAAAAAGAAAGCAGCCTTGTCTTTGTCTTGAAAAAGACTAATTAGGCTTTATGACAAATTGTCTCTGTAAAACAGGATAAATGACATATAGTATCCTTAGGCTACTGTGTGCGAAAGGCTGTGAGAGGGATGTATGACACTCTATGCAGCTAAATTGTTATTTATAATCTTATGATTGGCGTGCTATTTAGTAGAGTGGCGATTATAAATAAACCCAGATCCTTTATACTTGGTTTTTAAGGTCAAATTCATGTAGGTCAAATACACCGAGGTGTCTGAACTGTACAGGGGGCAGAGCTATTAAAATTGAATCAATTCAGCTCTATTGGCAGAACCAAGTTACATGTTGACATTGCCAAAACCAAAATATGGAAAATGCCAGGATAGGATGGTAGTGGGGATAAGGTTATAACTGGAAAGTTAGGTATATGAACCTTTGTATGGGAAATTTAAAGGGGTTCAGTCCCAAATAATAATGTTAGTGGGGATAAGGGGGTGACTAGACGTGTAGTCTATGGACCTTTATATGGGAAATTATAGGGTCCGTCCCCCAGGATAATAATGTTAGCGGGGATAAGGGGTGACTAGACGTGTAGTCTATGGACCCTTTATATGGGAAATTTAAGGGGTTCAGTCCCAAATATAATGTTAGGGGGATAAGGGGTGACTAGACGTGTAGTCTATGGACCTTTATATGGGAAATTTAAAGGGGTTCAGTCCCAGATAATAATGTTAGTGGGGATAAGGGGGTGACTAGACGTGTAGTCTATGGACCTTTATATGGGAAATTTATAGGGGTTCAGTCCCAGATAATAATGTTAGCGGGGATAAGGGGGTGACTAGACGTGTAGTCTATGGACCTTTATATGGGAAATTTATAGGGGTTCAGTCCCAGATAATATGTTAGCGGGGATAAGGGGGGGGGACTAGACGTGTAGTCTATGGACCTTTTGTATGGGAAATTATAGGGGTTCAGTCCCAGATAATAATGTTAGCGGGGGATAAGGGGGTGACTAGACGTGTAGTCTATGGACCTTTGTATGGGAAATTTATAGGGGTTCAGTCCCAGATAATAATGTTAGCGGGGATAAGGGGGTGACTAGACGTGTAGTCTATGGACCTTTGTATGGGAAATTTATAGGGGTTCAGTCCAGATAATAATGTTAGCGGGGATAAGGGGGTGACTAGACGTGTAGTCTATGGACCTTTGTATGGGAAATTTATAGGGGTTCAGTCCCAGATAATAATGTTAGCGGGGGATAAGGGGATGACTAGACGTGTAGTCTATGGACCTTTGTATGGGAAATTTATAGGGGTTCAGTCCCAGATAATAATGTTAGCGGGGGAAAAGGGGGGTGACTAGACGTGTAGTCTATGGACCTTTTATGGGAAATTTATAGGGGTTCAGTCCCAGATAATAATGTTAGCGGGATAAGGGGGTGACTAGACGTGTAGTCTATGGACCTTTATATGGGAAATTTATAGGGGTTCAGTCCCAGATAATAATGTTAGCGGGGATAAGTTGTTATGTTAGACAGGTATCACAGAAAACAAGAAGCTGAGGGTCGCACTCCAAACAATATACGTGTGATGTGTGGTTCACAATAAATTGACTTATTATTTGGAGTGCGACCCTCAGCTGCTTGTTTTCTGTGATATTGCTTTGTATGGGAAATTTATAGGGGTTCAGTCCCAGATAATAATGTTAGCGGGGATAAGGGGGTGACTAGACGTGTAGTCTATGGACCTTTGTATGGGAAATTTATAGGGGTTCAGTCCCAGATAATAATGTTAGCGGGGGATAAGGGGGTGACTAGACGTGTAGTCTATGGACCTTTGTATGGTATATGGGAAATTTATAGGGGTTCAGTCCCAGATAATAATGTTAGCGGGGATAAGGGGGTGACTAGATGTGTAGTCTATGGACCTTTATATGGGAAATTATAGGGGTTCAGTCCCAGATAATAATGTTAGCGGGGATAAGGGGGGGGACTAGACGTGTAGTCTATGGACCTTTTTATGGGAAATTTATAGGGGTTCAGTCCCAGATAATAATGTTAGCGGGGGATAAGGGGGTGACTAGACGTGTAGTCTATGGACCTTGTATGGGAATTTATAGGGGTTCAGTCCCAGATAATAATGTTAGCGGGGATAAGGGGGTGACTAGACGTGTAGTCTATGGACCTTTGTATGGGAAATTTATAGGGGTTCAGTCCAGATAATAATGTTAGCGGGGATAAGGGGGTGACTAGAGCGTGTAGTCTATGGACCTTTGTATGGGAAATTTATAGGGGTTCAGTCCCAGATAATAATGTTAGCGGGGGATAAGGGGATGACTAGACGTGTAGTCTATGGACCTTTGTATGGGAAATTTATAGGGGTTCGTCCCAGATAATAATGTTAGCGGGGAAAAGGGGGGTGACTAGACGTGTAGTCTATGGACCTTTTATGGGAAATTTATAGGGGTTCAGTCCCAGATAATAATGTTAGCGGGGATAAGGGGGTGACTAGACGTGTAGTCTATGGACCTTTATAGGGAAATTTAAGGGGTTCAGTCCCAGATAATAATGTTAGCGGGGATAAGTTGTATGTTAGACAGGTATCACAGAAAACAAGAAGCTGAGGGTCGCACTCCAAACAAATACGTGTGATGTGTGGTTCACAATAAATTGACTTATTATTGGGTGCGACCCTCAGCTGCTTGTTTTCTGTGATATTGCTTTGTATGGAAAATTTATAGGGTTCAGTCCCAGATAATTGTTAGCGGGGATAAGGGGGTGACTAGACGTGTAGTCATGGACCTTGTAATGGAAAATTTATAGGGGTTCAGTCCCAGATAATAATGTTAGCGGGGATAAGGGGTGACTAGACGTGTAGTCTATGGACCTTTGTAATTTATAGGGGTTCAGTCCCAGATAATAATGTTAGCGGGGGATAAGGGGGTGACTAGACGTGTAGTCTATGGACCTTTGTATGGGAAATTTATAGGGGTTCAGTCCAAGATAATAATGTTAGCGGGGGATAAGGGGGTGACTAGACGTGTAGTCTATGGACCTTTGTATGGGAAATTTATAGGGGTTCAGTCCCAGATAATAATGTTAGCGGGGGATAAGGGGGTGACTAGACGTGTAGTCTATGGACCTTTGTATGGGAAATTTATAGGGGTTCAGTCCCAGATAATAATGTTAGCGGGGGAAAAGGGGGTGACTAGACGTGTAGTCTATGGACCTTTATATGGGAAATTTATAGGGGTTCAGTCCAGCTAATAATTTAGCTGGGATAAGTTGGTTTTATTTTTTTATTTGGCCAGTTTTTACTTTGTTTGCAGTTTTAATTTTATTTTTATTTTTGTTGTTTTTTTTTCGTTCGTTGGTTTTTTTTATATTGCCGGTGCGGTTATTATGAACTTAGATTTTTTTTAGACGGTTTATTTATTTTGTTTTTTTATGTTTTATTTTTTTTGAGACAGGTTGTTTTTTTTATTTTTTTTTTTTTTTAGACAGGTATCACAGAAAACAAGAAGCTGAGGGTCGCACTCCAAACAATATACGTGTGATGTGTGGTTCACAATAAATTGACTTATTATATTGGAGTGCGACCCTCAGCTGCTTGTTTTCTGTGATATTGCTTGTTTCCAAGGGAAGAACCCACGAGGTGTCTGCACCCACAAGTTGGAAAGAGTGCACCTCCACCATTGCTTACCAGTTGGATGACTAGACAGGTAGTCTATGGAACTTTAAATGGCAAATTTAAAGGGGTTCAGACACAGCATAAATCTACAACACACTCTTTAACACATCTTTAATTTACAGCCACAACATTGTTTTATGACTGAGCATGCAAGAAAAAAGAGTCTAGGCACTCCTATATATCATAAACAAGAACTGTTGAGTAAGCTTGTAGAAAGAAATGTGCGCAGCATTCATCTTTACAGATGCTGCCATTTCCCCCTGGCTCTGGTACAATTTGTTAATATAGGGTTATCTTGTGTTTGGCACAAATGTTTTTGTAAATAGCATGGCTAAGCCTATGTAGTAAAAGCTTAGTTAAGATTAGCACAACAATTTTGCTTTACTGCTGAGGCGTACGGCATGATGCAAAACTAAGAAAGAAGTTTCGTCTTTCCGGACCGGGATCCCTTGAAGCGAGAGACTCTAAAGCAATGTGGGATGCTGGCCAGGTAAGATGGATCTTTTTTAGTTCTGCATTGGTCTAATATTCTTATGTGGTTGGATGGCTTTTAAGTTAGAATGGAAAGAGGTTTGTGTCCCACCTCACTGGAAATTAGAATTTTTTATAAATCATGTATTGAGTAGTTTAGTAGTTGAAGCCATAAGGCCATAAGTGATATCACTTAAATGGCTTTTCACAGAGCAGACCGGATTTGCCGAAATTGTAAAAAACAAGCCTAACAATTATGTTAGTGTTCGGCATCAAGCTTAGAAAATTATCCAGGACCGATATTTTAACTTGATAGATCTTGCAGCATGCCCGATCACTCATGCTGACCCATTTTGCCTACAAATTAGTTGGATTAAATTGGTCACATTGAAAATTATAGACAATATTTTGGCATATAACATGGCCGATTAGGATGAAATATTAACCTGTGTGTACCATGCCTAAAAGACCAACAGATTATGTGGTATTCACATATGGCTGGAGTTTTAGTCCCGACTGGCCATTTGCCACTAGCGAGAAGTCGTCCAGGACAAATCACTGTCGGTCATGGTTAAAGTAGCAGTGATTGATTGTTAGGTTCATAGACTGCATGATCTGCCACAATTTTACGACATGTCTGATCACCTGTTCGTGCGGGGGTGACAGGAACCACCACAGGTTTTTTGTCCCAACTGTCCGATACATGAAATATTGGTCAGTTTAGCCAAAAAAATCTGCTTGTGTGTACCCAGCCTGAAGAGCTGTTATGGAAAAATAGTTTATGATGTGATCCAACAACTGTTTCTTCTTCTAGGTTGCTACCCATTATTATATCTAATGAACTGTGGGAGTTCATTTTGCTCACTCTGCTGTTTAAAGGGAATGCAATAAACGTCACTTTTTTTGTTCTTTTAAGAATCGTGCAATTACTGACTTCTCAACGTATGGATTTAAATATATCCTTCTTGCAACCCTGCTGGATGTTACCTATCAATTAGTTGGAAACAACTGACTTCTTTGTATCAGCAACTTCTTACTATATTTTGTGTATCCCAGCTATGAAAGCAAATAAAGAGATGAGTCACCAGATAATTAAACATGGACTAAATCCAAATTATCTGTTGCATTCTTCTGAAAGAGGAAATGACTGAAACGTAATACTAGTGAAAAGTGAAAGTGAACTAGTAAAGCTATCTACAGGAAGGAATCCTATTGGATCCCAAGGGATTTTCTCTATTATCTGACCATTTTCTTATGAATGATTCTGACACCTTCAAATCACCTTGGTTGTGGAATTGAGCTTACAATGTTTAGTTGTATGTGCAATATCAGCACTGTACGAACAATAAAAACGTTACTTGCTCTTATCACGGACTGTGGATCAGTCGGGCAGAAGTGAGTTATACTGCTTTACAGCGACAAACAGATTACTGAACGTTTATCAAATCGAAATGTGACAGAATATTGGGTACTTATGGACTTGTGTGTACAAGGCCCTATGTCAAGGTTGTTCCAGTTAGACCCTCTTGAACGGTCTTTTTAGCATACGGGATATGATTGAGAGGATGTGGCCAGTTCTATGTCTACATGTGTGGGCAATTACACCCAAGTCACCCCACCAGCATCCTTAAAGCTACCATGTCTTCCCAGCTAAGTCGCCGTGCTATTGTTTCAGTTTCTTGGCCCATGTTCACCGTTGCTTGTGTAGCCTGATGCCACTATACTCTAACCATTCTCCTGCTTGCTGTTGCCAGGTCACGTGTACCTTGTTTGGATATTCTCTTGCCTTTGGTCCCCTTGAACTGTTTTAGCACACTTGTTATACAGGGCCCTAGCTCGTCTGTTCCCACGCCAAGAGACTCTGCTATGTTGGGGCTTGGGCAGATTCACATGGATAGTGGGAAAAGTTAGGCAAACTTATTAAGGGAATGTTCTGATCCTTCTAGCAGTTAGTTCAATTATTCCTTATCCCCAAATATCCTTTTTAGATTCAGTCACATTAAGGGAGACCTAAAGACTAAACTAAAGGTTTATCCAGCTGATTATTTATGAATCTCAATTTTGACAATTGGTCAAAGTTCTTTCAAGTCTAATGCAATCATAAATTGATCTATTCCAATGACTATTTATGAATAATTCAACCAGTTGCATTCCTGAATACCACTTGTCTTACCATTGTTCTTTCAATTGGAAAATGTCAAAAGCTTTAGCAAAAAGCTGGATGGAAATCTTGTTATTTTTTTAAACTTATTTTAGAAGTTGAAATATTAGTAGCACATCAACCTTACAGGAATCATCGAAGTTACGCCTTGTGGTATTAACCGTGAATTACAGGAAATAAGTTCATGTACCCTTGTATGACTTTATTGTATTTTACTACTGTAGAGTGCTGCGTCCCCAAGTGGCGCTTTATAAATAAACTATACATACATACATACAACAAAATGGAACCCTGTGGCTCTGACACTTTATGATAAATATGGTCCTGCAAGCCTAAAAAATGGGAAGAAGAAGAATACTTGAGAAAACAAGGTGGTGCATCATGCGTTCTTCCATGCATCCTAGTGGGTCCTATCCCTTGAACCTAGTGAAGTCTAGGTTTGGGGGCATTTCAAGCAGGATCCTCATTTTTTGGGGATTGTAAGCAGATTTATTCCTGTGTGCAGAGGTTTTTGGGAGCTATACAGACAAAGAAGGCAGCGGAACAACTCAGTATAAATAAGTTCTTACAGGTGTAAATGGTGGGCTAAATGGTAAATAAACCATAGCCTACTTACTACCTTTCATTAAAAGCAAATGTACATGGGGCCATATTGAAACTTTAAGTAGGTGATTTTCAGTTCTCCAAACACAAGCGAGTCCTATTGCTTACTTTTTGCCTTACCTGTTTACACTGTAATCCAAATTCAGCATAGGCAGTGTCCTTTACTTTCTCCTTCATTTATAATAATTTATTTGTGACCTCACTAATAACACACCTGTTTGTGACCTCACTAATAACACACCTGTTTGTGACCCTTACTAATAACACACCTGTTTGTGACCTCACTAATAACACACCTGTTTGTGCCCTCACTAATAACACACCTGTGTAGATGCTGAACACACAGCTGTAAAAGTCATTGCATGTGAATAAATAAAACAATCTTGGGACCTTGGTTTTGGTTTTGTATTTGTGTCATGACCAGGTGTTAAAAACAAGACACGTAGGACCATCAAAATGAGAGTAAAACATTCTCTGCAGCATAAAAAGACATGTCATGTTCAGTAATATATTCTGTTATCGGCACACATGCAATATGCACCAAAAACGGTGATTGAATGCACTTTGATACCATCGAGCAGCACAAACATTGTGGTCTGTCATATTTGAATGCATTGGCAAATGATCTTAATTGTGTGAGTATCACGTCAGTATGGCCTATCCCTTAGTATAGTATAGTATAGTATAGTATAGTATAGTATAGTATAGTATAGTATAGTATAGTATAGTATAGTATAGTTTAGTATAGTATTTGAGGTTGAATAAAGACATACGTCCATCTAGTCCAACCTACTCAGCAATACCCACATTTCCTGCCTAAAGCTAGGTACACACACTACAGATTTCTGAAAGATGACAGACAGGATATGCAAGACCCTCTCTGCCATCTTTCAAAGATCTGCACACACAGTCCCGAGCGTTCTCCCTATGAACAGCAAAAAAAAAAAAACAGTATGAAGGGAAAAAATTCCTTCCTGACTCCAAGTGGCAATCGGAAATATCCCTGGATCAATAAATGTGTCCGATAATGCAACACTTTTGAGAATCTACCACTTCTCTGTTACCACTTTTTATATTTTATTAGAGGGAGCATCGAAACTTCATGCTCATGCGACGTATGTTATTTCTACACAACTTAATCAATGTATTTGGATAATTTCTTTCTCTGAACCTGTGTTCCACCTCCTTAGATGCAGTCATAAAGTCATTTAGGTCTGTAAAGTTCCTACAAACCCCGTGGATGATTTGCATCTAGCTGGTGTGTTAATCTGCTGCTCCCACGTTTTTTTGATTAATACAATTAAAGAAGAACATAGAGTTAACATATGATTTTTTTTAAAGCACACTTATCCTTCCTAAAAATAATTTAACTGATGTGTATGGCCGAAACAACCGTTTCTGATGCAGATAAATGTTCGTTCTGACCACAAAATTTCAAGATTTTGCCATCTTTGAAAGATTGCTACTGAGTGTACCCATCTTAAATTTTTTCCAACCAGATTGATCTTTCCAACCTGTTTGATCTCAAGCACTCAGTCACTTTAAACCCCTCCCCCTTCTCCCCAAGGCATTGGTTCAGACATGCTCAGTATGCTTCAGCCTGGCAGAGAGAGAGAGAGAGAGTGGAGTTGCACTCAAAGATTCTTATTTATTTGGATAGAAAATATTTAAAAAGGTTAAAAAAAGATCCTAGAAAATGCTGGTGTGGGGTGAGAGGGATGGGCGGTGCCAGAGGTACATTGCGTTTTCAACAATATGTAACATAACCAGTACAAAGATGGAAAATACAATCACACAACTCTCCTGTGAGGTTTTAACAATAGTTTATTTAAAAAGGGAGAATATCAGTCAGTTAGGAATACAATAGGTCCAATAATAGCCGTAGAGATACAGTAAGATATAGATCTAATTACATGCTATTTTAGGATAAGCTCTGCCAGCTACATTAGACTTAAGCTGGGTAACACCCACATTAACGATTAAGCCCCGATACCGTGTACGTTAGTTTCCCGAACGAGCGCGGGCGCGCCAAACGATCGGGTCGGCCGAACGCTCGTCGGGAAAGGCCGAAAATTTCCATCGGCGCCGGAGACCCTATAGAGGAGTCTAGCGCGGCCGATGGAAACACACAGTCCCGAGCGTTCTCACATAGGAGAACGCTCGGGACTGTGTGTATGCAGATCTTTGAAAGATGACAGACAGGATCTTGCAGATCCTGTCTGTCATCTTTCAGAAATCTGTACAGTGTGTACCTAGCTTAAGTTTCAAATGAGCAAAATCACTGTGGTGACAATGTAGTTTCTTTAAGTTATTTTTACCTGTTCTATGAATGAGAAACATATTAAATATCATAGTGAATAATGGTTGTACAGAGTTTGCAAGGTAATTGCATCAAGATGGAACTAGGAGGTAATTTATACATCACATTTAAACTTTAATTATCAGTGAAATAATTCTTCATCTGGGAGGAAATTTTATTATTTATACAACTACACTGTAAAAATGTATTTTTAAAAAAATATAAAGTACCTAGGGCAGGGAAGATCTCCAGTTCCACTTAGCCTGGGGGTTCCCCAGGGTGCTGTTTTAGGACTGTTACTGTTCCCCCTCACTATCTCTTCGGGAGATATAATCAATGTGTATGAAGCAGGCTGCACGCTCTCAGTAGCTAAAATGAATCCTTTATTTCACATAAATCCTTAGAAACACATGGTACTGGATACAAACAATATGGACAGACTCGTAGAACACAGGTGTGCCTGACGCGTTTCGTGACGTGAGTCACTTCATCAGAGCCTCTGACTGCCGCCTTACACTTAATCTACCCAAAACTGAACTTATTATTTTCCCCCCTAAACCTGGACCTAGCACACCCTTCTCTATTACTATTGATAATGTGGTTGAATCTGCACTCTACCTTGGAGTAATCTTTGACTCCTCTCTTCTGTCAGAATATTAACAATGTAACCAGGACATGTCGTTTTCTCCTTTGCAATATTGCTAAGATGTGCCCTCTCTAGATCCACTACTAAAATGCTCATGTATGGGGTCGGCACCTGTCAGAAGAAACAGCAGAGGAGTACGATGACAGATAAATTTGCTTCTCTCCCTCCAGGCCCCAGTCTGAATTATTTACATCCCGTACTTCAATTAAAGGGAAAAAGTTATTTTTCTAGATGGAGATACCCTTTAAGGGCTTATTGTGTGTATAGGCTACTGAGACGGAAATCTGGCTCTGGTGGCAATGGTGGCACAAATCTACAGCAAATCTGAAGGACATTATCTGGAATAATAGACCATATTTATACAGGATTACAATTGGTATTCTTTCAACTTATCCTTTAACTAAGGATCGCTATCAGACATTACCAATAGCGATCCTTTATAAATACGTCCCCATGGAACTAACAAACCAATTAGTCTTTAGAGATTATTCTGCATTAGCTACATTAACTAATGTTAAAATGAGATGAAAGAATGTCTTGCAAACAAAGGGTTATTAAGTCATGCTATGGAAATCACTTGATCAGGACTATAGACTTATCAGATTTCACTCACTGTAAAAAGCTGAGCAGTTAATAAAGACTGATTTTTTTTATGTTCTCTTGCACGAATATGCATCTGTTATTTCCATACTTCCATGGTAAACCTTTTGTGAATGTACTGCCCACTTTTAGAGCATCAAATAAGTTTTGATGACTCAGAAACCACCTGTTAGCAGATCTTCTCGGTGGTGGTGTTCTGTGTCCAAAAACCCCAGGCCCCCCCCCTGTTCTTTATAAAAGGTCTACCATGGAAACAGACACATTTTACTTCTATTCTGTGTAAAGACTTTTGTTGAGCATTGAATGAAGTACAAATGTTTTATAAATTATATTTCACACCATAAAATCCCCACCCCACCCACCAACTCTCTCTTCCAAATGTCTGTAGTACATTATCCTGCTTCCACTGAATCCCTTCCAAATAAAACCAGGAGGCTCCATAAAACAGGAGGCATCTGGGAAATGTAAATTTTTCTATGTGACACCTTGGGGACAGATAAACTTGATCTTGTGTGCAATAAATCATTTAACTTGCAGCAACCTGAAGTCCTGTTACATTCTTTGGCTCAAACCTAAACCAGCGATCAAAGGTCACAGCATAACAGAGGTTTGGCCAGATGACAGTTCCCCAGCATATCAAAGACTAGCTTCAAGTGCAAAATAATTACCTAACCAACTTTGCTCATTCCATGAAAAGAGAAATAAAATAACATTAAGCACAAAGAAATATTTTTGTGTTATGCATTAAGGCTAATTAACTATTTATCATTTGTATATTGTGTGGCCATATGTGCTATCAGCCTATTGGACCTTGTATATACTGTCGGCCAGGAGGAATGACCACAACCGATCGGCCATGGTTTTCCGACCTGTTTGATCGTGCGTTCATCCAATTGGGACGAACGAACGGTCAGCAGTCAATCAGGGCCACCACAAGGAACCATACAATATTTCGGCCCGAAATATTGTATGGTGTGTACCTAGCTTTAGTGCCATCAGCTTATAGGACCTTGAAGCCATTAGTGCCATCAGCCTTTGGGACCTTGTAGGCACTTTGTGCCATAAGCCTTTGGGGCAATGTAGGCTGTTTTCAATAAACAGCCTATGGAAACCTAGAAGACATAAGTGCTATGTGCTTGTGAGACCTTGTAGCCATTAGTGCCAAGAGCTTATGGGACATTGTAGCAATTTAGTGACACCAGCCTATAGGACATTGTAGCCATTAATGTAATGAGCCTATGGACCTTGTAGCCATTTTGTACCATAAGCCTATGGGACCTTGTAGCCATTTTGTACCATAAGCCTATGGGACCTTGTAGACATTTTGTGCCATAGGCCTATTAGACCTTGAAGCTATTAGTGCCATCAGCCTATGGGACCCAGTAGCCATTAGTACTATCAGTACTATCAGGATATTGGACCAGACGACTAGATTATTTGGCAGAAGATAGAATTTGCAATCAGGTTTGTGTAATGTCATCTCTCCAGTCTGCAATTTTCAGAAGGGTTTTTCAGTTAAAATGAAAAGCAGTGAATGGGGGACTGGACTTCTAACTTATCTTCTCTTAAGCTACAGAAGCAGAATTGGAAATGTCCGTTACATCCTTAAATTTTCCCTTGGTTGCAGTCAGCTCCCTGTACTCTAGTATAGGGAGTCCGTGGTGATTGTTAGGGGGTATGGCAGTTCTGAACGATCCCCCTATAGTGATAACGCTTGTGACTGCGTGTAGCCACATCTTTGAAAATTGACAGACCAGAACCTGTAAGATTGGTACAGTGCATTTAACCTTAAATGTTATCCATTTAGCCATTAGGTCTCCTTTAATGTAATGTAGTTTATTGATATTTGCACAGAGAGCAGTTTATTTGCTAATACCTACATTCTTTGGCAGACAGAGTTGTGTTTTTGCAACTCAAAAGGATGAAATTCATAGTATAGTTTATGGGCATTTTATATATAAAAGACAGCTGGATGTTTTTTCATTGACATAAACTGTAATTTAACCCACTAATCAAGGAAATATACTATTCTGTACATACTGGAAAGTTATTGTTTAAATCTTCATTACAAGAAAATAATGGAAAAACTTTGTGGCTCATTGTAGAGAAAAGAGTGTTCCAAAATGTCTTCCTTCTGATACCTTCCAATGCATCTAATATGGTACGACTAGTGACAGTGCACAGGCATGTTAAAGAGCTCTGGGTGTACCCCCACGCTTTTACACTGCGGTCCAGTCACACTCTAGTGTAATTAGGATTCTATTTTGCAATCTGTGCAGTGCATGCCAGATGGGGGCAATATAACCAGCCCCACTGGCTCCGTGCCCGTGTGGGGCTGGTTATGTGTGAGATCATCATATTTTGTGTGGATAGCATGCTTTATGATAGGCAATGCACTTCTGTGGCCTCAAAATCACGGCCCCCTTTTAAATGACCATATTTGATATTAAGCAGTGCAGCATATTGCACTGCTAAAGTTAAAGTTAAAGTTGCGCTAACCGGTTCCCATATGAGGGTCGGATGTGAGGGTTACACCTGCACATCTGCCAGTCGCGTGTCAATATCGCATTTGCACTAGTTTAACGCTGGATTTTAACGCCAGCCAATAGCTCGCGTTAAAATCATGCAGTGAGTAAATCCCTTACTGGGATTTAACCACATTTGCACACGCGATATTGAATTGCGGAAGGAGCATTTACCCAGAGCGATAGCCTTAAAGCTTGTGTTTTCAGTTTAATAACCAGTACTAAATATCCCTGAGCTACGTATAGTGTCAATAACAGGATCGTATCCCTTTAAAAAAATAACTTGATGACTTAGTTTTTTCCATTCACTTTTCAAGAGAGTTAATAGAGAAATTCTAGTGAACACTCTCGGATTCCAACCCCCAGGGCCAATTGACAGGTGCAATTTAACACCTTTATTCTCCGGATTATTTTTCCATCAATCTTTATCATTTTAATGGTGTCTTAGTAGTATTGCTGCTAGTGTTGGATCAGCACTTTTCATTTAGACATGTATTTACCGTGCGTGTTATAAGGTGGCACCACACCCACAAATACAGTTGTTAGTTTCTTTATATAGCAACGCAAGGCTGGTAATTACAGCTGATCTGATTAAAGCGATACATTCCACTATTATCATTTCTTTGTGATGACATCATTGTAGTGTTTAATTATAATGTCTAGATCAGGTCAATACTGTGCAATATTACATTAATCTGCTCCTCCCACAAGCCTAATCCCATGGGGCTTATTTATAAAGAAGCAATATCAGGAAGGTATTTTATTTCTACAAGGTCCCAATGTGGCCATAAAAAAGTAACGCTGAGGTCATAAAAATTATAGTCGTTATTGGTAATTAATGATTTGCTGTCTTGTTTAAAGCCGTGTTGTCAAATAGCAATCAATACGGCAAACTATGATAGCATGCGACTGTAATAAAGAAAACAATTACTGTTTGTTCCGCGGGCTGCTACACAAAAACACACGTGTGTGTAAGTGCACAAGCCGCAAAACCAACTGTCATTAGCCGCATTGGAAAAAATAATAATAAACAAATACAATATATAATTGTGCAAAAAACCAAAGTGACCTGTTTCCTTATCATTAAATACAAAGACAAGATATGCATGTATCCCGCACTTAATTCTAATGATACATAGTATTATGGTATAAAATACCTACATTTATTAACATAACAGTAAAAGCAAGAAAAAGAAATACAATCCTATACTCTAAACACTACATAGAACCCTTAATACCAATCAACCAACCCCTGCCGGCGGGGTAACTATAATAGAACTCTATATAAAGCAAAAATAAGGGGTTAATGGATCTATAAAAAGCACACAGGATAAAAGCGGTAGATCTATTGAACAGGTGGTAGATCTATAGAACAGGTGGTAGATCTATTAAACAGGTGGTAGATCTATAGAACAGGTGGTAGATCTATAGAACAGGTGGTAGATCTATAGAACAGGTGGTAGATCTATAGAGTAGATCTATAGAACAGGTGGTAGATCTATAGAACAGGTGGTAGATCTATAGAGTAGATCTATAGAACAGGTGGTAGATCTATAGAACAGGTGGTAGATCTATAGAACAGGTGGTAGATCTATA
>JAACNH010001917.1:0-52083 GCA_019447015.1 Hymenochirus boettgeri
TTTCTTTTCCCCAGGCTATCACAGACCCCCTCCCCCCCAAAGTTCATTTCCCAGCGTTATCAAGCCCCCCAGTTCATTCCCAAGCATTATGAAGCCCCTGGTTCATTTCCCAGCGTTATCAAGCCCTCCAGTTGATTTGCCAGCATTATCAAGCACCCAGGTCATTTCCCATGTTATCAAGCTCCCAGTTCATTTCCCAGCGCTATCAAGCCCTCCAGTTCATTACCCAGCGTTATCAAGCCCCCAGTTCATTTCCCATCGTTAAGCCCCCCCAGTTTCATTTCCCAATGTTATCAAGCCCTCCAGTTCATTTCCGAACATTATCAAGCACCCAGGTCATTTCCCTGTGTTATCAAGCACCCAGGTCATTTCCCAGTGTTATCAAGCCCCCAAGTCATTTCCCAGTGTTACCACTTCCCCCAGTTCATTTTCCCATCGTTATTAAGCCATCCAGTTCATTTCCCAGCGTTATCAAGCCCTCCAGTTAATTCCCAGCGTTATCAAGCCCCCAGTCATTTCCCAGCGTTCTCAAGCCACCTGGTTCATTTCCAGCTTATCAAGCCCCCCAGTTCATTTGCCAGTGTTATCAAGCCCCTAGTTCATTTCCAACGTTATCAAGCCCCCCAGTTCATTTCCCAGCATTATCAAGCCCCCAGTTCATTTCCCAGCGTTATCTAGCCCCCCAGTTCTTTTCCCAGTGCTATCAAGACCTCCAGTTCATTTCCCAGCGTTATCAAGCCCCCCAGTTCATTACCAAGCATTATGAAGCCCCCTGGTTCATTTCCCACGTTATCAAGCCCTCCAGTTAATTTCCCAGCATTATCAAGCACCCATTCATTTCCGAACATTATCAAGCACCCAGCACCCAGTCATCTTCCCTGTGTTATCAAGCACCCAGGTCATTTCCCAGTGTTTCAACCCCCAAGTCATTCCAGTGTTACCACTTCCCCCAGTTCATTTTCCCATCGTTATTAAGCCATCCAGTACATTTTCCAGCATTATCAAGCCCTCTAGTTCATTTCCCATGTTATCAAGCCCCCCGTTCTTTTCCCTGTGCTATCAAGACATCCAGTTCATTACCAGCTTTATCAAGCCCCCAGATTCATTTCCCAACATTATCAAGCACTCCAGTTCATTTGCCAGCGTTATCAAGCCCCCTGGTTTATTTCCCAGCCTTATCAAGCCCTCCAGTTAATTACCCAGTGTTATCAAGCCCCCCGCTTCATTTCACAGCATTGTCAAGCCCCCTGGTTCATTTCCCAGCATTATCAAGCCCTCCAGTTCTTTCCCAGCATTATCAAGCACCCAGGTCATTTCCCAGTGTTATCAAGCGCCCCAGTTCATTACCCAGCTTTATCAAGCCCCTAAGTTCATTTCCCAGGGTTATCAAGCCCCCAGGTTCATTTCCCAGCGTTATCAAGCCCCCAGTTCATTTCCCAGCGTTATCAGCCCTCCAGTTAATTTCCCAGCATTATCAAGCCCCCTGGTTCATTTCCCAGCGTTATCAAGCTCTCTAGTTCATTTCCAGTGTTATCAAGAACCCAGGTCATTTCCCAGTGTTCTCAAGCCCCCAGTTCTTTCCCAGCGCTATCAAGACCTCCAGTTCTTTCCCAGCGTTATCAAGCCCCCAGTTAATTACCAAGCATTATGAACCCCCTGGTTCATTTTCCTGCTTATCAAGCCCTTCAGTTCATTTCCCAGCATTATCAAGCACCCAGGTCATTTCCCAGTGTTATCAAGCCCCCAGTTCATTCCCAGCGCTATCAAGCCTCCAGTTCATTACCCAGCGTTATCAAGCCCCCCATTTCATTACCCAGCTTTATCAAGCACCCCAGTTCATTAACCAGCTTTATCAAGCCCCAAGTTCATTTCCCAGGGTTATCAAGCCCCAGTTTCATTTCCCAGCGTTATCAGCCCCAGTTCATTTTCCCAAGTTATCAAGCCCCCCAGTTCATTTCCCAGCATTATCAAGCCCCCCGGTTCATTTCCCAACATTATCAAGCCCTGCAGTTCATTTCCCACGTTATCAAGCCCCCTGGTTAATTTCCCAGCATTATCAAGCCCTCCAGTTCTTTTCCCATGGTTATCAAGCCCCCAGTTTATTTCCCAGCGTTATCAAGCCCTCCATTTCATTTCCCAGTGCTATCAAGCCCTCCAGTTCATTTCCCAGTCTATCAAGCCCTCCAGTTCATTTCTCAGCGCTATCAAGCCCTCCAGTTCATTACCCACTTTATCAGCCCTCCAGTTCATTAGCCAGCGTTATCAAGCCCTCCAGTTCATTACCCCATCTTATCAAGCCTTTCAGTCAATTAGCCAGTGTAGTGGACTCAACAAAGTAAAATGGAGGTAGTGGTCTTTAAAATGGGCATTACCTCAAAAAGTGGGTGTGGTTTTTTTTAAAAGTGGGCGTGGGCAAAAAAGATTGCCGCACGCTTACGCGCGCGCCCGCACACCTTTATTTGTCACTCTTTGGAATTTTCAAATGTTGGGAGGTATGTATTATGTAGTTGATGATATACGTACACCATTAAACATATAATACAAAACATAAGCTGGGCGGGAGGGCACAAAGAATAATGGTACTTGTAGGCTCCTAACTCACTGAACTATACAGTCCAAGATAATATCCACTGCATTGGTAGTTTAAACAAAAAAACTACTGATTACCGTGTTGCAACTATACAGTACAGAGGGTGTAGTTCCACACAATCCTTTGTTGCTTATACCAGTCTTCCACATTTGTCTTGGTATCTTGTTCTCTTTGATCAACACCAAATCTCCAACCTTAAATGTAGATGCACATTCTTCTTGTTTGGGTGTAGAGCCTTCTCAAGTCTAACAAATATTCTTACGACACCGGTTCCAGAATTTTGTTACTAATACTTGGCGGTATTTCCATCTCTTTGATAATGACTCTTGAACAGAAAAGTTGTGAGACACTGTAGGAACTTTAGGTTGTGGCAATGCTGTAAGTCGTTGCCCAATAAGGAAATGTCCTGGTGTTAAAGGTTGAAAGCTTGATTCAACACTGTGGTAAAGGTTAGTGGTCTAAATTTAAAACGGCCTCTACTACAGAATTGTAGTGAGCTTTTCAAAGGATAACATGCCTCCCCACCAGGCACCTCCTCTCAACAATGAACTTCCAAGTAAATCCTTTTCTGTGAAAACTCCCTTAAGGAAGTAGTTAAGGGTTTTCCATAGTTTGAAGAGATAAGTCAGATCTCTTAAAGGTTTTTTGCATTGTCTGAGTATACAACCTTACAATATCCCCTTCTGCAATAATCTCCTAAAGGCTAATAAAAATTTTTCAGTTATCTGGTCGGAACAAGTTCTAAGAACAGCTCTTGTGCAGCACAAGTGAACAATGCAAAGTAGCCTTTCTTGTACATGTTCTGTCCTTCACATACAAAGGGCCTGCAAAATCAACCCGATACTTCAAATGGAGGGGCCTCTAAAACTCTGTCCCCAGGGAGTGGAGCTGGTGGTTCACTCCCAGCCTTGACATTACATTTTCTACATATATAACATTTTTTCAGAACAGACATTACCTACAACTGGTAGTTTAAGTGATCTAGAATGTCCTCACGATAAAAAGAACTTCCTCCATCTAGCAAACATGTACTAACCCTGGTTATAGGGCCCCTGCCCATGCTTGGGCAGTCTGCAACAGCATGGTCTTGTTTATCATAGTTACATCTTCATCGTCTGGAGATACTGATGAGATGACTGTGTCGCCTGTGTTTTTCATGGAGCTTGTTTTGGTTCTTTGGTCACACACTGAATGTGATGTCTCTTACCACAAGTTGCACATAGACTCCTTTCACTCGGCAGTACCTTGCAATATCTAGGTCCCAACAAACGAAACATACCCTTTTCTTTTTAGTCTTTCCTGTATTCTTCTGGTTAAACTTATTGCAGTCCTCAGTCTTGTGCTCTGACTGATCACAAAATATACAGCTTGCAGGGTTGGAAACTGTGTGCAGGGCTGCTGTTGTTGCCATTATTTGTCTCTTAGGTTATGTTCAAAGAATGCACTTGATTTCTGATGGCGCTGTTTCTGATCGCACAGCAATATTGTTTTTTCTATCTGGATAAGTGCAATGCACGCTCTCTGCTCTCAACCTCCTTTTTAAAGGAGAATTAAACTTCATTTTTTCAGATCCTAATGTGAAAGTTTTTCCCCAGAATACCTACACGTTGAAAGATTTTTCTCTAGTTATTTGCATTTAGTAGATATAAGTAATAGATTCTGTAACAAAGGAGGCTTCCATGTTGTTGCCAGTACAATCACGCCCATCTTGGCTTCAAAGAGCCACGCCCCCTGACCCCAGGATTCACTGTCTCTATGTGCAGAGTTTCTAGCATCTCTTCTAGCGAAAGATAAAGTTTCTAATATTACCTGTGATCACAGTTGAGTTGCTGGTGGCGCACCATGTAACTGCTGTGTGTTTAGGAACAAACAGACTGAGAGTCACAGTTCAAATCTCCTAGTTTACTTATGAAACAATATAACATATTCTACTGCCTGAGATTAGTGCTTTTTTTGTTTGTTTGTTTCCATGTTTCTAGAAAAATATGAAGTTTCTACATATGTACAAACTTTTATATAGCTGCTCTGTTATTATGTACCAACCAGCGTGAATTGCTGACAGTCTTCCAGTAGCAATACAAAATAGTGAACTGATTTTACTTGCATTTACTTCTATCGATTGAGAGTTCACCTGTGGCGTGTTCTGCTGGGTTAGGAAAAAATCAGATTATTGGGACACAGGTTTGATTCCCCATATTCTCTTTTTTGTTTTATTATGTGTCTAGCAAAAGATAAAGATTCTACATGTACTGGTTCATTACTTTTACCCATGTGGCATAGTTAAAAGCTTTCTTTTTAGAAAGACCCAGTATAGAAGGTCGCTGGTTCGTTTCTTTTATTTTTTTGCTGAAATATTATGTACTGTTTCTTTCATCCATGCTAGCAAAGACATACACTGCAAAGAGTAGTTTTCTTTTTTGTGAAAAGCATAGGAATTTATCATTGTTAGGGACAGGACATTTCTAATGTGTTTACACAAAAACTGCACTGTATCCGTGTTCTGTGTCAGGGAGGAACTCTGAGCTGTAACATGATTGGCTGTCAGCTTCCAGGAAGCAAGACTGCGGTTTCCTGTAAAGTGTCCGGCGCACACTTAGCTGGTGCTCCCAGATAAGGTGAATTATGGGAGCTGACCCTTAGTACACACAGGTTATTTTCATAAATCACCCACATGCACAGCAAAGGGAGACATGAGACACAGCTTGTTGTGTGTTTGTGAATGTGCTCTATTTATGTGAGACATGTTGTCTTGGGACTTTAGTTCTCCTTTAAGGAATTTCAAAAACATTGTTACATTACATTCCTGTTGATCCTGCTGGCGACTAAATTCAAGGGCTATATCTTCAGGAATCAGCTTCAATAATATTGGGTGTAGCAGGCCCCCATAGCTGTCAGCAATAACTCCCATAGATTGCAAACTCCGCACTTGTATTTCACACTCATCATATAGGTGATGCAAAGCTGGCACGTCAGAGGATCTCTTTACTGCAATCAATTTAAGAGCTTATTCATATGAGTATTTTATTATTAAGTCTCTACGACCAAATCTGCCTTGCAGTATTTCAATTGCCACAGTGTAATTCATTGGTATGAGGCAGTCCAGCGACGCACGTGGCTGCAGCACCAAACAAGTACGATTTTAATAGTTAAATTTGTCTATTTCTGACAGGCTGGCATTTTTGGAATTCTCTGACAGTGACTGATCTCTCCAGAAAATTTGGTAGTTTTACTGTGTGATTGTGACATACGGATCTGGATTGGGAGTTGCCATAGCTTCTGCATTGTTCCACTCTTCTGTGTCTCTATGTATTACATGCGTGACTCTGCTTTTCCACATGACATGTGATCCTGGTATGACTGGACTGTTTCATACTCTGCTTTTTTCTCCTCTGCAGAGGTTATCAGAGCCTCAATGTCCATTTCATATAATGTGGTCTCTCTGATGGAAAGCTGCTCTAACATCTCCTGCAATGTGTTTATCTTCGTGCTGACTTTCCTAGCTCCTGTTCAATCTTTTGCAGCATTTTTGTAGTGGAACTTCTTACTGCCCCCCAGTTGTGCGCTTAAAGGGCATGTCCACCCCCAAAACTAAAATTTAACCCCTTACTGGCCACATCAAGTAGTTTAAAACAATCCTTACCTTACATTCCTGCTCAAAATAGTTCCCCTGCTGTGCCCCTCCAAAGTTCCAGGAAACTGCTGTGTAGGAGCAGTGTGTGACTCATGCTGTGCCTAGGACTTCCTCAACCTCATCAAGGTTGAGCATGCTCAGTGCAGCCCTCCCTGCCTCTCAGCCATCACGGACACGGCTGCCGGTCCCGCCCCCTGCTTTCAATTCCATGCAAGCAGAGGCCTGAACACTGCAGCAGGGAGAGAGAGGGCAGGTAAGTAAGAATCCGGGACTTTCTCAATTATATTAATGCGGTTGGAGCTGGGGGAGCATGCCCTACCACATATCAAAAGTTAATTTTGGGGTGGACATGCCCTTTAAGTAATTCAGATCTTTCTGCCAACTTCCCAGGTTTCGGCACCAAATATTATGTTGCAACTATACAGTACAACTCTTGTATTCTGAGTTAGATGATCTACCAGATTTTCTTGGAATCAGATTCTGGCACAGAGGGATGTAGTTCCACACATCCTTTGTTGGTTCTAACTTTTTTGAGCAGATTCATATCAGAAGTTGTTATTCACCTTATAGCAGGAACATGCAGCTTCAGGACTTGACAGAGAAACTTACATAACTCTAAAACAGCAACAGGAACTTGCTACCAGTGCCAGAACCAATAAGCAATCACTTACAGCTTGCATACAGGAATTACATTGTAAAATACAGCAGATGAATTCTGGGAACTGTAGTTTTCTATACAATAACTAACATTGATTTGAAATAAAGATTCAACATACCATCCATGAGAAACTGCAGTTTTAAATAGCCAAGCAGTACTGCGGTGGTAAGTCCGGTGGTGTCGGGTTTACAAATAGATAAGATTAAGTTTCCGTAACAATTACAAGTAATTCCCTTCCAGGAGCACGACACCATTAGCACTTGGTGATTTCCAGCTTCGTCTGTCCCAAATCTAATTTACTCAAGACTGGTATCAGGTCTTATTAGGCCTCCTCTGTCTTCCGATGGCGTGCGTCCACCTGTAGACTGAAATCGTCTACACCCATCCCACTACCAACACATCCCCCTACACAGGAGAATCAAATACGAAGTATAATCAAACATAGTGGTTCACGGCCTATAATACTCACAACCTCTCCACCAAAGCATATATTGCGTCTTGTCCGGTCATCAATAGCAGGTTTAAAGCTCCCCTGAATAGGAACAAGAAGAACCTTATAAAAATAATGTACCTCCTACTTAGGGTTTCCAGATCAGTTAAAAATCAGAGGACACCTATTAAAATCACATGTAGCAAGGCTGAGTCAGCAGTAATGCAGTTTTAATGCAATCAGTGCAGCCCTGCTAACTGCATTAATTAAGAGTGTCCTACAATCAGCAGGTGATCTGGAAACCCTACTCCTACTGTAAATTATATGGATATCAGGTGTCACCTTGTTGTTCTGTGCCTTTATAAAAGTACTCGGCCTCCGACCTTGTGCTTCTATATGGTCATGGAACTCCTCGTTAACATCTAATATCCTTATAATTCACAGTAGGGTGTACATTATCTACTATATAATAGTATAAGAATACAAACTAGGGGGCTAATGCAAAAAAAGCTGCAAACGTGATATTAATTTGCAGCAACCAAAAAGTTAGCTTATTATTGTGCTACTGCGGTTAGATAACATGGATATTATCTGATTGGTTACTGCAGATTAATATCTTGGGAAACTTTTGCACCTTTTTCTTTTGCATCAGGCCCCTAGTTTTTAATATCTATATTTAGCATAATACAACTGTCAAACATTTGACTTATAGAAATCAACACTATTGGGCATATTTATAAATGGCTGTAAACATTTTCAGGGTTTCAATAAAACTTCTTATCATTTTAAATGGTGCTAATTTTGCCCCAACCAATCAGATGTTAGCTTTCATGTTACATAAGTTCTGATTGGTTGGGGCAAAATTAGCACCATTTTAAACGATAAGAACTTTTATTGAATCTCCCGTTTGTGTCTGAGTTTCCCCCGTTTTCGCTAAAATCGCTATTAACGCAATTTATAAAAGCGCAAAAACTTAACGCCTCGTTAACATCCTTGTAAGGGCCCTTGCGGCTCAGCGGAGCTGGTGTCACCAGATGGAAGACAGAAGAAGGGTCCCGTTGAGCTGTGGGACCCCCCGACAAAGGCACTTCTCAGGGCCAGGAAGGGGGTCCCGGTTCAAGCTGCAGGACCCCTTAAGCCCAAAAGGCACTTATCAGTGCCCCCATGGAGGGTCCCTCCACCCCTCCCAGCGGGTCCCTCCCTTCCCCTCCCCGCGAGAGTTCGGGGCGGGAGAGCTGCTGGGAAGGGTCGTGCTGGTGGGCCCCTGCAGATGGCGGATGCGGCCACCCGTGGTGCAATCCTTTCCAGCATCCCCTCCCTGCCCCCTATTCCGTACGTCAGGATTTAAACTCCCTTCACGGCGGTATTGTACTTAGCCCATTGCGCTAAGCACAGTATCGCCGCAAAGGGAGTTCAAATGCTGCGGTATTTTATAATTTGGAAATAAGACACTATGGGGCATATTTATAAAGAAACGATGTTAGCGCAAAAAAATTACCGCCGCACATCGCGGCCGCGTATTTATAACGGCGAGCGCTATTCCCGCTACCTATCGCGTCCGCGATGTGCTGCGGTAATTTTAAGCCCCTTCGCGGCGATACTGTATAGTATCGCCGCGAAGGGACTTAAAATCCCTTCCCGACGCCGCTCCTGTGGGGGCGGGCCATACGCCCACCCCGCCCGCGGCGACCACCCGCCGCCGCTTCCCAGCAGCCCCTCCCAACCCGTTCCCCGCTCGCGGCAATCTCGGAACGGGAGGCTAGGAGGGGCTGCCGAAGGGGCCTGCAGCAGGTGGTCGCGACCACCCGCCGTGCACCCCCTCCCCGGCAACCCCTCCAAGCCCCCCGCCCCGGCCGCTCCGGGAGGGGACGGGAGGGAGCCACTGGGGGGGGGAGGCTCCCTCCAGCGGGCCCTGAGAGGCCTTTGGGGCTTAGGGGGTCCCGCAGCTTGAACCGGGACCCCCCCTCCCCGGCCCTTATAAGGGCCCTTGCGGCACTGACAAGGTGCCTTTGGCGGGGGTCCCGCAGCTGAAACCGGGACCCCCAGTGCGGCTCTTAAAAGAGCCCTTGGGCGACATCTTCTTTCTTCCAGTCCCGGAGACACCAGCTCCGCCGAGGCCGCGACCCCCGAGAGGTACCCCGGCCGCCGGCGACCTCACGAGGCCGATGTTCCGAACTGGGGGGCTAGATAACGCTGGGAAATGAACTGGGGGCTTGATAACGCTGGGAAATGAACTGGAGGGCTTGATAATGCTGGGAAATGAACTGGAGGGCTTGATAACAATGGGAAATGAACTGGAGGGCTTGATAAAGCTGGGAAATGAACTGGGGGGGCTTAATAACGATGGGAAAATGAACTGGGGGAAGTGGTAACAATAGGAAATGAACTGGGGGCTTGATAATGCTGGGTAATGAACTGGAGTGCTTGATAATGTTGGGAAATGAATCTGGGGGCTTCTATGAAGTATCAGAGTGTAGTCTATAGAGTGTGGTGGCAGCATTAAAAGGACCCTTGGGTAAAACAAGAAAGCAGTAACCTATACAAACAGTTCCAACAAAATTAAACCAACCCCTTACCCAATTATGTTTTGATTCTTTTTCTATTTTATGTCCTCGTAACTGTGTCAGATGAATCCGCTCTACAACTCTCTCGGCCGACGGGTGATACCAGAAATAAAGGCAGTATTCTGAAAGTAGACCTAAATGCAAACAATCAATGATAAATTAAGCCTCTAGGCTTCTAGGTTCCCATTAATAGAAAACTGCATTAAACATATCCTCTTTTCCGATTTTGCCACTGCACATCTCTTGCTAGTACCTTTTGTTGTTTGTTGAGAACAATAATTAAATACCCCCATGTATCAAAGGTTTATGGGCCATTCTCTTGTTTCTCCTTCAGCGCTGGTTGGGAATCAGTTTAAAAAATGCTTCACAAAATATTTTATGGCCAATGGATTGTTTACTGAAACGGCAATTAAATAACTGGCTGATTTAACTTCTTGCGCCTTCTTTTCCGGGTAAAGCAAAGTAACATTGGTTACAATTGGCTGTGCAATTCCCATACCTCTCTCCACTTAATATCATCGCTAGAAAAAAGCGTCCTGACATCTATATGTCTTGACTTAATTGTACCGGTCGTTCTGATACTATTATTGTTATCAGGGCAACAACCATCTAAAGGTAACACTTACAACAGGGCTAGTTACCAAAAGCAAAAAATTGGTCCTTATAGTTCCCCGTTAATGCTTTAACATGGAATCACCTTTAACATGACTTTTAGTGCAACTTATCGCTGCTTCATTACTCACCTCAAAGTTTGCATGTCTGGACAGCGAAGCCATTTTCCAAATTTAACATCATCAATGCGTGATGACCCTATACCGGGATTTTCAGACAATTATTAACAGCCCACAACATGATGGTCTAAAACATCAGGCGTAAAAAGGGAAAGGAACTATGAAGAGAGGTGGTATCGTCGCATTGTGATCATGTGATTGAATTCCTGCCACATTTACAGTCGCACCAGACCACTACAGTCACCAAACATTTCTGTAACAAACAACTTATGTAGTTTATGCTTGGAAAGTCAAAAGGGAAAATTAGAGGTTTAGAAGAATCTGCCAGCTACAAGGGATAACTGGCACACTCTTATGAAGTAAGTAGTGAAAATTCATGTGCCCCTACCATGAGCCAAAATGAAACAATTTGCTTGCAGTTTGCGCGCATCCTGCGGAACCCTTAAAATGCAGCAGTTAAAAAAAAAAAAACTCCTTCCTGCAATACACATTTCAGCCCTAGTTCACCAATCAGTGTTTAAGGACGCCCTCATCATACACGTGTCCCCCTTGTCTGCCGATAGGAGGATTTAAAGTTGTTTTCAGGGTTCAAAACATCTATGAACACCCTTCACCAATGGTTTATAAATATTGTGAAGGTTCGCAAAAGTGGCAGATTCTGGTCTTAGGCAGCAACACATACCTCTTTAGATGAAATATAGTCTGTATTTATTTCCCCCAGCAGTCAGCATGCATTTAGTTATGGCAGATAATCCACCAAGTAAAAATTAACACCTGCTGTCTGAGCCGTAACTAAACACAGGGAAATCCCCTCTCTTTACCAGTGCCTGCCTAAAAGACCTGGGAAAACAACAATGAAACGCACAATTTCTTTTACTTACAAATAATCCTGGCAGATCTGGCTCCCCCAGGTAACTCCTGTCGCAGAGTGAGAAGAGAGAGAGAGAAAGACAGCTGGGAGCCATTAAAGACTTTTACCCAGAGGAAAAACCGGAACAGGTTAAGGGATTGGGAATCCACCCACCCCCACACTAGTGGCTTGCCAAAACCAGACCCGGTCAAACCAGATTTTAACCACCAGCCAGGGAACAAACCCGCTATTTTGCCAGAGCAAGCTCTGGTTTTACCCCTCGCCATTGTTTGGGTGAGAAAACCTTCGGGGAATTATCGCTCATTCATAACTTTTCCCACAGGTTTTTTTTACATATGTATAGGTAATCATATTCCAAACCCAGATGGGTTTTGTCAAAAAAACATTCAAACCCAGAATGGAGATCAATAATCCATGTACCTATACATGGGCTGATTGTATACGACTCCCTTTACTGAAAGTAAGGAAACCATACCGACTACAGAAATTTTCTGTTGGCCCCCTAACCAACCACTGTGCCAATGGCAGATTGTCACATGAATGTGTATACAAAAGCTTAAAGGCAACGCATACTGAGAATAACCTTTTTTGCCCCACTTACATAAATAACTAAATGTAAGTAGCCCCACTGATATGGAGTTTTTGTAAGTCAAACATGCTCCGTACTACTATGAGCCTTGACTGGGAGACATTTTCCACTATGCACTTCACACATAAAATCGCCACAATTCCACTACGCAAACCTTCACACAGTGTATGATAAAGGCACTGGAATGACAGCTAAAATGTAGATACTTAGATTGGAAATCTAAAGAAATAGAGGGACAGTTGAACAAATAAACGGTACAATAAACGTACAAAGAAGTATAGTTTCTAGTAAAGTTTCATATATTATATTTCACAGCAAGATAAGTTTATAATGACTTTTGTATTCATTTTTGGCAATTTCTTTTGTGAACTGGTTTAAACCAAGGCTGGTAACACAGAGCACTGTTAGAATTCAGAGAAAGAGCAATCATTAATTAATTCATAGTTTTTTTATTATTATTATTATAATTAATTTTAATACTTTATACACATGCTACTCTTTCGTATTGCTTATCATTTCCTTTTTATGTCCCTCAACTATTAAATTATGTATATATGCCTGTAGTGCAACAGCCTTTAATCGCCATTCTAAACACACTTCATGTCCCAAATGATTTGTCTCCAATTCAAGCATCAAAAGATTCTTCTGACCGGCTAAATTTTCCCTTTTCTTTTTCCATTAATCCTGAGATGTCAAAGTGGTGTTATCTATATACAATCTGATTCGTTATGAAACCATTAACATTACTATATATACTATATATACTATTAGATTCTATATATAAGCATATAATAATATATCTATATATATATCATATATTATATATACTGATATATAGATAGATAAGGTAGATAGACACTAAGTAACCCTATGCTTTTTTTAACCTTAGTTTAAAGTTTCTTACATAAAGTCAAACAAAATAATTTTTAGTAATTAATTGCAAATCACTCTATAAAGCCTTTTTCAGGGCAATCTGCACCTTCCGAAGCCACCCTAGGGAACACTACATGATACTATTGTCCTTTACCTGCTAAGTCCAATAGTCACTTTTACTGGGCAATGTTCCAAGTCAGTTAATTAAGTTCTAGCTACCACCGTACCAGTCCAGTCACAGATGTACCGCAGACAGCAGAAGATCTATAATACACTTTTTTTGTTATCTGTATTTAAAACACACATTTTGGAATCCTTAAGGCTTGGTAACACACCAAGCAGATCATTTTTCGGGTCGCCGACCACTGAAAGTTCCCGTAATCGTCGGGCCCAAATGCTCTGTCTGGTGTGGGGCGGCCGGCCCGTGAAGACCTCGATTGTTAGGGATTTTATACTTGCTTAAAACCACTTCCCATTTTACATGTGAAATGGACCTCATATGGCTATTAGGAACTATCAATCATTACTATATATCTGTTGTATTGTCATTAAGATCAACTGGACTTGAAGTTTTTAGTTCTTGAAGACGTTTCCGCTAGTCATCCGTCTGGCTTTCTCAATTCAATTCAGAATGACTTTGTACAAGAATCTGGAGCAATTATGTCCCGTGAAAACACCATTAGCTATCACAAAGCCAAGTGTTTACGGGCGTGAATTGGATAGATGGATCACAGCCCTTACACTTGGCCTGTGATATGCTAATGGGATTTTCCAGGGTACATACTTGCCACAGATTCTTGTAAAAGGCCATTCTGAATTGAGAAAGCCAGTCGGATGACTAGCACACCTTCTTCAAGACCTGAATTTCAAGTACGTTGATCTAATTTGAATACAACAGATATACATTATCTGGATGAATGAACTTCACGTCCGATCATTACTACTTACTATTCAGAAGAACCTCCTGGCCTGATCTTTTTTGTGATTAATTTTTGAGACAAATGAATTGGCCATGTAGGTGTAAAGTATATGGACCGAGCATAACTGACCCTGGATGTGGTTGTTATCCTCAATACCATTCGTAAGACAGAGGCTCGATTGGGGAAAAAATCAATGCTGGCCATTCGCAACTGTGGCCTAACAACATTTGGAATGATATTGAACTATCCTGATATAGTACGACTAGGATTGGTGTGTTTTAATGGTCCCCTTTAGGCCACTGATGTTCTGGTGCAGCTCTATAATTCCAACGGTCCAGATAGCAGTAACCATCACTCAACATTTTAATATAACAGTCTATCCATTCTGGCTCCAGACCCCATTCTTACATTTCCCCTCCCCCTGAATTCTCATATCTCACTCAAATCTCACTCATTTTTTGACAAGGTTCTGCGTCCAACAAACTGGGCTTCTCACAGAAACTTAGGCACTTGGGCTGTCATGCTGTAAACCATTTGTAAATGTAGAGTTGCACAAAAACCCCACTGTGAATCTTTTCCAGCGGCCTGTTTGTGAAATTAGAAAATTGATCTAGGCTAGAGATATAATGCATATATATTTTTTTATGAATTGTTTCCCCAAAACATGTTTCAAAATATTTTGAAACTGTTGGCAAAGGTTGAGGGAGAATTACTGGGTCGAAGGACTCATATGGTAGCTGCCCATACGGTAGTAAACACAAATAGAGAACCTCCCAAAGATGGGCTGGGTTATATGGGAATCAGTGGCAAAACTGATTATAAGGCTATAGGGTAAAAAACATAAATAACTTATTACACACCATCGTGATTACATGCACTTAATAGGTGGTCTGACAAAGGGATAGAATAATGCTACATATTATCTAGGCATGCCCAAGTAAATTACCCTTTTGTTTACAGTCATTAAAAGAATCCTAGTGTAGACCTTCAGCTTTACTCTACTTCAGTTATATCTCCAATCCAGACCTGATTAGACAGAAGACAGCAATGATTAATCGTGTGTTGCATTTCAAGCATTAACATGCCCATGATTTTCTATCGCACAACAAAAGATCATGCCACCGGTGCACCCCTTGCTTCAATTCAAGTTTCTTTATTAACTCACATCAGCACACGTTTCCGGGATCACCTGTCACCTTCATCAGTGTCACCTGCACATCTACTGGAATTTTAAAAGGAAACATCTAGATTAAAATGAGAAAACAGGGTATGTCTGGGAAAGATATTCATAACAAAAGAAGGTCCCCTTATAACTCTGAGTCTAAACCCGAGTTTTTCAGAGCTGTAAAATCATCTCGAGTCAGTACTTACTTAAGCAAAACATCAAGGAGTGCTAAGGAATGAGAATTTTAGAATTTGTCTTAATAACAGCAGAATTCCCATCAAATCGCCATAAACAAATCCAGTATGGCTAGTACTGTATGGGAAGCTCTGTCTATTTAAATGCAAATAACACTAAAGCCTCAAATAATAAAGAATCAAAGGAGTATGTTATCTATTATTGCCTTCTGATTTTGGTCCCATTAATTTTATTAGTTTTTTTCAAATGTAAAATTGGTTCCTTGGTTTTATACTTCGTGTCGGTTTATACTCGAGTATATAGGGTTCTCAGAATACAGAATTGTGAAGCTTTCTGTCCATTACCTACAAAATTAATTATTGTCCATTAGACCCCGCCCTCTCCACCCAGGTTTTAATGGACCCCCCCCCCCCCCCCCCCTCATGCAGGACATTCTGGCATTAAAAAGCCTAGTTGCTCAATTTTTTCAGAAATATTAAATCTGTGAAATCGCATATGACAGTTTTCACTGCAAAACACAACTCCTGAGCCGAGGGTCAATTTGTCAAGCCTTCTTTCAGTTGTTTAAAGTTTGATTCACAGGGTAAGCAGTCCTCCTTCATTCCAATTATAAGTTGGCAGGAAAAACTATACGATTATTACATAGAAAAAGCACACCATGTTTATATCTGTGTACTCACACAAAGATTTTATGATTATTACCATTAGCTAGACAGGTGGGAAACAAGTACTTTGCCTAATTTTATGGAACTTTTGGGTGATTGATTGTCACCTATACATATTTCCTAGTCCATATTCATAGATGCACGTAACACCCACAATGGTATTCCACAATCACGAACTAGAACTACAGGGTTCTATTCCCTTTACAGGCATGTAAATTTAAAAACCTGTAGCACCACATTGTTGGACGCTTATTAAATGCCCTAAACCAGTTGACTCTTTCTTTGGACATTGCGTTTTTGCTTTGAAAAAACCTACCAGGCAATCTTTTTTTGTTTATTTTAGTTATTATTTGTTTTTTATTTATCCTAGTTTTTCTTGTTCTGGCAGGGTTGGGGCCAGTAGGGGCCACTGTGTAAAAGTATAACAGGGAGAGCAACCATTATCTCAACCTCTTTTCTCTGACTTCCTGGAGTTTTCCCAGATGAGAGGGTGATCGAGCATGGGACCTTAATAACAGTAGGGCCCCATTAATGTAATTAGATTCTGTTAATAGATCACTCCAGAGTGATAGATAGAGTAGTAGTCTAGTGAGGGCATGGCCCTGAGCTCCAACAAGGAGATTTTAGTAAGGAACTGAGTCCTGGGACACCACCCATAATATGGACGTGCCAGGCATAGTGTTAGAAGACCTCACAGTGACCGAGAGCTATGGTGGCATTACAGCTAATTTTTATTTATGCCTGTTTTTTCTGATTCCTCTGGTTTTGTAAGTCTTAATGTGATATTCTGTCCATGCTTGCCACCTCTATTGTGCTAATTGCCAATGCCATATTAATATTGTCCTGTAATAAATAAAGATACTGTTTAAGTTGAAGACCAATGCGTCAATAAATGCAATTCTACCTATAGTGGTCGTTCACATCATCACCCGTCTCCAACATAATGCCGAGGGACCACTTCCTGACAAATAAGAGTCTGTGCATAGAATTTAGGGTAAGATTGACAGTCTGCTGGAGCATTAAGTACCCTATTTTACTATCGACTTACAGAGTAATAATAGATATATGTCCGTTTCTAATTATTAACTGACCTTTGTGCAAAAAATAGCAACTCCTTTATACTATGCCATAAAATGTTTATGGAGCAAACGGAAGACAGTTATTGGATGCACAGGATCCATGACAAAATATCTGGTCCCAGTGGACCAGGTGCGTACTATTACTATGTCTAGTCTAACGATCTGAAAATGTTATGGTGTCTTTATAAATTTTTCAGTGTCCCAAGACACCCCGCTTTGGCCCAGTAGGGGTGTGCTTGAGTGTGGTCATGGGCTTTACTGGACATGTCGATGGAGGACAGAGTTTCAAAGGTTATTCCACTCTAAAACTGTTTTTTTGATATAGCCTCCCCTGGTCCTCCCAGCCCCAACCGCTTCATTTTTAGGTTAGAAAGTGCCCCAACTTTTACTTACTCCCCTCCCCTTTTACTTACCTCCCTCGCTGCCGGCCCCTCTGCTGCGAGAAAATGCAAGCAGATGGGCGGACCCGGCAGTCGGTCGTGATTGGCTGACGGCAGCCAATCACGGACTCGGCTGCTGGTCATTCATGCAGGCGGAGGAAAAGAGGGGAATGGAAGTAAAAGTTTGGTGCACTTTTCTAACCTAAAACGCGCGGGTTGGCCCTTTAAATAGGCCACACTCCCGATTCCCAGTCCCCATGTTGGTTTAATACAGGATCATCCTTAGGAAGCAAACCATGGTGACTACCTTTTAAACAAAAGGTTTTTGATGCAATGAAAAGGTTGCAATTATGTCAAAGCTCTAGCTTGGTACACACAAGGTTAGATCCTCCCTCCTGACCAACCGTTCGGCCGGCGGAAGAACAGTTGGTTGCAGCAATAGTGGCTATGGCCGAAAGTTTGTCATTATCGCGTGGCGTGGGTTTATCGGACGTGTCCAACGTCTATTTCTCCATACAACGGTCGTCTGTACGGCCAAAAAGCATATGATTATTTTCGACCGACACAAGCTGTCGATCTGGGCCTAAAATTGCAGTCTTTGCAAGTCTTACAATATAAGGTTTTTTTTTATTCTTGGCCTGGCCTTTACCTTACTTCCCCTACCCTTTTTAGTAGGACAGCAACACAGTACAAAGAAAGGACGGGCATGGGTTTTAAACCTTTTCTTCAGTTAAATTTCCCATTTTTTGTAGAGTAGCCCTTGCAATTACGTCTAGAGGAAAAGCTTCTTTGGTGTTGTTGGTGACTATATAGAGCCCTTATGAAAATCCTTTGAACTGCAAACATTACCCCAACCGTCCAGATCCATTATGTGAACAGAATGTATTTTTTTCCCTTTATGAGTTTTTGCTACTGTCGTTTAAATTTAAGGCTGAATGACTGGAGCAAGTGTAATGTTTTTTATTTCATTGCTGAAATCTTGATTTGACTTTTCTAAACATTTCAAGCAGTACAAGACAAAGGCTCTGCAGGTGGTTCTTCCCCTCAGAGGGTTTTTTACAGTGAGGTAATTGTCTGCTTACATTTATAAAGACAGTTGAATTAGGGAGAATGAAAGCAGTTATAATATGTCTATCACCTTGTCAAAAGCCCTGAAGTAAAAGCGACAATTAGTTTTTCATTGCTAGATCTTTAAGGAGGCAATACCAGCAAAGGTAAGTACCCTTGGACCGTACTCCACACGTACCTTGAAATCATATTTTAACTGCATAATAACTTTCTAAATGCAAACATAGCTTACAACTTTACGGCAATAGATAATTACATGTTATTTTGGTTTGAAAAAAAGTTCATCAATTTAATTAAGCCCTCAATGCAAAATCCAGCACCCCCAACACCAGTTTCTTTTTTTTTTCCCCCCTCGTTAATTTAATGTATATGTTTATATATGTAGCGCCACTGGGGGACAAAGCGATGTACAATAAAGAATACAAAAAGTCATACAAGGGGAAGTAACAATATATATGAGATATATAAATACGTCATGAGCATCATGAAATATACCAGTGCTTGAAACATGTAACTAGGCAAAGAGTCCTTGTCCCTTAGAGCTTACAAGCTACTTAGGTGGGTAACATCATATACAAGGAAAGGTGTAAGTGGCTAAAGTATAACTGTGCAGTATCAACAGTCCTATGCTGTGCTGTGCTCAGTGAGGTCAAGGATGATAGGTTAGATTTTAAACTGTTTATTGAAGGTTTCGTGACGAGGACAGGAAGAAAATTCCAGAGGACCAGTTTAATGGCCACCCCCCACACATGCCCCCCATAAAGACCATACCAACCACAGCTATAACCCTGGCTTTCATCCGGTCCAAGAAGACATTTAATGTGTTTTAGAGATATCAACAACATTTTCAGCGTAGTGTGTTTCCACAACTTACTGCCCTCACAGTAGAGAAACATTTACATTACTTACCAAGATATAGAGGTGGAATTTTGAGTTTTGTTTTTGCTCATTGACTAGTTCTGCTTACTTATTTTAGTTAAGGATAATTATGGCAATTGCTTTTGAGTAATTTGTAAGAATCATAATTACTTTAGGTGAGGAGGTGAGAACAATTTATGAAACGTTCTGAAGGCGTACATTTAGCATGGCCAAACAATTTAGGGGAAATCAAGTGACCTAGAGAAATTCCAATCTGAAAAAAAAGAGTGGCTTTCCTGCAGGCATTGCACAGCTTTGGGACTAGCAAAATAGGGGAAGTTTCTACCGCTTAATTCCCCTTCATCCTTTCGAATAAGCCTCTACACTTAAGTGCTTGTCCACCCTGTGACTTGTTAGTTACATTGCCCACAACCCCTTATAAACTTCTATTTTACCTTTTATTAACATGCAATTGTTACCGTTGACCGGATATTTTAAATGGCTGTCCATCCTAGAAAAAAATCTAAGTAGATGGCGCTGAAGGGACTTACCTGCCCCAGTCCATCGCCACTACCTCTCTGCGGCACTTCTTCCTAGTCGCACTGTCAATCAAGGCAAAACATGACTCACACCCCAATTACCTGACAGCTGTACCAGGGAAGCGTCTCACTGCTTCTGCTCGAAACAAGCTTGCAACAGAGAGCAGGGAGTGCAGGCACCCAAGTCAGCGAGGGACCGGGTCAGGTAAGTTCCCCTTCAGGTGCATCTTTGGGAATTATTGCCTATGTCGAAACTGGGTTTGGAGGGTGATGTACATTACTATAAAATTATTTTTTAGGCTGGAAACAAAATACAACTGAGGGTCGCACTCCACAGCTTTTATTAAACAAATTTTATTGTGACCACACAACTCACTCACAACGTTTCGGGGTGGATACCCCCTTCTCAGGTGAGAAGTGCAATGGTGCTTCAAAGAATATAAGACTGTGTGAACATAGGTCCCTCGCGCCCCCCACATTAGGCTGAACCTTAGAACAGGTGGCTATTACATCAGTGACATTAATTACATATTTAAATATAATACTCAGTAATTCAATTATAATACTATGTGAAAAAAAGATGCAGTCTTATAAAAACAGTCTGTCGTTCATGAATGGGCTATATTAGTGTAAATACTAATAAAACATATTTTACACCTAAAAACCAATCTTGATATATCCAAAGTGGCTAAGAATGTTGCCAGTAAAAGAGTGCATATTGTCAATAACTACTATCCTAAAACCCATCATAAATAGCGCCACATAAAATTGTCATAAATATTCATATATGTTAAAAAAAACGTAATCTGAATAAGATCTGGACATGTTCTACTACAAACATGAGTCTAGAAAATCTAATAATTTTAACATAATTACTCCTTGTGGATATCTATCAACGAGGACCTGTTCATTCCTGAATCCCCTTTTAGTCTGGACATGTCCTTTAATGATAAGTCCTCTTCTGTTTCTGGCAAGGAATCTGCTTTTCCTGCTCAATGAGCTTTTTATAGCTAAGCATGTGCAGATGTAAGGCGCCGGAGCAGCAGTCACCATTGTGCAAGTCACGCCTTGATGTCATGCATGGAGGGAGAAGCCCGCCTTACTCCATAATCCTTAAATATCCTTATCCTTAATATCCGGTTAATAAAACTCTACTAATGTGCTGACATATCAGCTGTGGTTGGGGTCCAGATAACCAATGTGACCCATTTTTTTTGAGGACACTGTGGAATGTGTCTACATCCTAACCTTTAAAACTGAAGTCAAAATGTCGATTGTGTGACACAGAACGTAGTGCAAATAATTATTACTAGCACTAAGTGTACCTGCAACCTGCAAGTGTTTTCTTGTTTATTTTATCAGCTGTCACAAAGAGTTTTATAGAGGACAGTCCTAACCATATTTGCCCTTTCAAATACTCTACTAATTCAGGTTTTTTACTTTAATACATTGTTCTTAGGTACCCCTTTAAAAGGGCATGTCCACCCCCAACAACTGAACTTAACCCCATACTGGCCACGTTCTGTAGTTTATACATCCTTCTGACATTTCTACTCCAACATGGATTCTTCCTGCCTGACTGTTCAAAGTCCTGGAACTGCAGTGTAGTGAGTGTGACTAATCCGGTGCCGCTTTCTGCTGCCTCGACAAGGTCTGAGCATGCGCAGGGGAGCCCTCCCCCCCCCCTCCCAACCTCCGGATCCATCCTCTGAGGCCATGGTACCTAGCCTGAAATCCTCTTTATGTTAGTAAAGTAAGAGCTCTGCCCAACCCTAACCCATATTTTTTTTTTTTAATGCCCGATAGTTACTTATGGAACCCTTCTCTCCTCCCTTTTCGTCTTCGTGATTCAGCCTCGTCTGTGATTGTCGTGTCTACCCAATCACGATGCGGATGGCGGACCAGCCCCTGCTTGCAACTTCTGCAAGCATGGAGCTAGATCGAAATGGAACGTGAAATGACGGGGCTTGTGTAACTATCGGGGCATATTTAAAAAATATTTATGGCGGTTTGGGGTGGGGCACTCTGACCTACCTTAGAAAGAATTGATTCAGGGGCGAAATGCCCTTTAGGTTGGGCCCCTTATATAAACTGAGATCTTGAAAGTGGAATGGAAAAAAAATGTTTGAGACCACAAAGAAGTCTCTGAAAACTACCGATCAAACCTGCTTGATGTGAACCACAGAAATCATCATCATATGCGGGGCAGTGATATTATATCGCAACTGCACAGCAGGCAGGCCACCCATACTTTACGTCCTCTCTCTATCTCACAGTTACTTTATTAAATCTCTTTCCTTCAATGCCATAAAAAACTCTTCTGCATCCAGCTGTAAATGTACCACATACTTACGTCTTCACCAAATCCCAGCACTTATTTTTGCATTGATGTCATTCTTTTTTCTCTTGCATGAATCCTCCTCACTTACCGCTTTCTGGAATGTGTTGCCTGTACTATAATTGAGGGATGATGGTAAATAGTTTAGCAAAGAGAATGGATGCTTCTTAATAACATTTCCTATAAATTGAAAGGGGAATGTACAGTTGAATTTTACACTGACTCACAGAACAATGACTGGCTTGTTGTATTGCATTTACAGGCTGAATAGTGGTGTAGAAATGAAATCCTGTATTGTGACACTACGTATAAATTATCATAGATACTGTGGCCAAGTGGCATTAAGTATTCAGTTCTGAAGTACAATTGGTTAGATAGAAATTTGTGAAATGTTGGTATGTCCCATTAGTATACACCGTAGTGTCCAGAAGTATTGAAAACTGACACAGTCTCTATAAAAACGAAAGATGTTTATGTTTCTAATTACTGTAATACACTGGATTTTTTGTGTGCAAGTATAAACTAATTGTTAAAACACGGCTCTTTGCTACAACATCTTTCGAAATGAAGCATTTTAAAAGCTTCTACATCTAAATTTGCACATTCACCATGTTTACATATCTGTTAAAGGGCTGCCCCCCCCCACCCAAACTAAAATTTAAAACCCATACTGGCCCCACTCTGTAGTTTATAAAATCCTTACCTTCCATTTCTCCAAATGGTTCCCTGCTATGCCCTCCAAAGTTCAGGAAACTGCAGTGTAGAGATCCTGTCTTATCCTGTCGTCTGCCTAAACCTCGACAAGTTTAGCATGCGCAGGAGAGCACTACCCCCCTCCCTCTCCCACCCGCTTTGGTGCTCCCTCCCTCTCAGCAATACATCCTGATTGCTGCCTCTCAGCCTCACGTTCCAATCAATCCCGCCCCCTGCTTGCAGTTCCGTGCAGCAGAGGGCCGGTCATGTGCGACGAAGGAGGAGTAAGCGTAAGTATGAGTCGGGACACTTTCCTGTGATATAATCTATAACGGTAGGTGGCTGGGGGGAAAATGAAGCTACTATTATATATAAACTGTTTTATAAAAGGGTGGACATGTCTTTAAAGTGGTGCTTTTAATGAAGGGGCCAATTCCCAGGGGACAGCCTGAGGTAGCACTCGCCTCTGGGTGCACCACCCAGGGGGATTCCTGACGGGTCACACGCCGAACAAGCACAGGACAGTTCATACCAAACCAAAAAACATATATTCTATTTAGTATGTGATCGTATACTAATATTAATAGCATATTCTCTTCTTGGCCCATTATTACCATCATGTAAGCCAAGATTGTTCACCTTTACTATTGTTATAAGTATTCTGTTTAGTTCTGTTTACTGAAATAATCACATTTGTGCTATACATTATCATTAGCGCTATTTCAAATCTGGTAATGTGGAAACTGATGGCTGACTACTAATTTGATGAATATTGGTCGGTTATCCCTATCAGGCAAGATAGCACATCATTCATTACTGACTCACATTAACACCAGTGGAGTAGAGCTGATCACACGGAACCATGTATAGCACATGAAAATGATTGTTTTGTAACTACAGATATATGGAACCATCCTCATGTGTTTCAGATATATAGTAGTATAATGCCGTTGACAGTGAACTATACAACCCACCTCCAGATGTATTTTTCTATAGATAAGCCAGTTTGTCGGATCCAACCGTGATCCGCGAGTTTCGGATCTCGCGGATTTTCTGAATTCCGCTTTTCCTCCAATTTTTTCAGACGTCGCGTTCAAAGATTTTCCTAAAAATCGGAATGTCAAAATTCAAGAAATTTAGAATATTTCTAGAAACGAAAATTTGGCAAAAAGTTATACCAGTAACTCTCCTGTAAAGGGACCTGGTAGATGGTCCTGGGGAACTTTCTAAAATAATCTGATTGTAACCATTCTGATTAGTTTAAACATCAGAATTTTCAAGAAGAATCTACATATTGATATTCAACCATCACATTCTTGTTCCAATCAGAATTGGTTACAATTAGATTCTAATTTTATTGGTAACCCATTCTGCTTGGCCATACTACTACTGATTGGCATCTTTCACTGCCGTGGAACCAAACCTGGTTCCACGGCAGATCTCAAGATCTGCAATCTGCGGACTCGCAATATTTCTCCGGAATATGGCTTTTCGGATTTTTCCGACACCCCATGTTTGAACCTTTTCGAAAGATTTTCATGTATCAAATTCACCCAATGGCCCTATTTTTACCTGTGCAACCCCCCCCTGGGTATAAAAGGCAGCTTAGACAGGTGCCACTTGTCAGTGTGTAATACGTTAGTTTAACGTGGAGACCTGACAGTGTAGGAGTTATAAGAGTTTTTTTTTCCATGCTTTTTAGCCTTTCTGTGTTTGCATTTTAAGGTGGTGGATTAGCACTTGTTTTTAAACCACTCCTTATTCAACCACCATTTGGAGACCCAAAAGGTCTTTTAGGACTAAACCCACCCCCCCCTATAAGTTTTTGGACAAATTTAGTGTTAGCCCTTTTGGGTCTACTGTCCCCTATGTTAAAAACACTACAGTATAGTCAGTTTATCGCGATACAGTGTGTTCTATCGTAACTGTACACCGCGGCAGTAAGTTAACGCGGAACGATTCGTCAATAACTAAACCAATTCTGGAGGACCAACACAGTGATATGGATGTTACATCACGACGCCAGCCGTGCTAATGTTAGCCCCTCCTTGGATTTTCAAATCCAGGGGCAAGCGCATTATTGTAAAGGGGGGGGATTTCTGAAGAAGCACAGTAGTAAGTTCATACTAGAGTTGACTAGAAACCAACTTGAACACAACTTTAACGATTTATTAAATGACCCCACACTATTCCGAATTTTGAACTTTCCTGAAATCCGACTGATTTTGAATTTTCTATCATTATGCGAACATTCAAATTGATGTTCCCCCGAGTGTTCACCTACCCCCTCCATTAGCGGGGCATCCAATCAGCGGCCTTTCACAGGGTGCCGCATCCTCTGAAAATATATATACTTCAAATAACTGGCTTCAAGCTTTAGTGTTTTTTATTTGTAAGCACATTCTGATTGGATTACATTAAAATTATTATTAGAAAGAATCTGATTTGGTATACTAACCTAGATTCTTTTTCAATGAGAATTGTTTACAATCAGATTTGGTCGTTCCCCAGACATTCTGAGTCCCAGAGCCTTTACAATAAGTTACTGTACTGTATCATTTTTTTACAAATTTTAGAAATATCTTGAAATTTGAAAATTCCCTTAAACTCGAAAATTCCTTAGAAAATTCGCTAGTTTTCTAAATATTGGACGCGGCTCGAAAATAGATGCGGAAGGTGGTAAAAAGTTCTGGGTATAGTATGTGTTCCCCAGAACCATTTCCCAGGTCCCACAGCCATGTCAGTAAGGCTCATACCTATTGCTGTTCTTTACCTATATATGTAGGGTATCCTCGTGCAGCTATTTTTTTCTCCCATTAGACTTTTACAATGGTTGTTTTTTTTTACTCGGATTTTTCGAATTTTCACTTTTTTCGAAAATCACTATCCGCAGGCTGGACGAATTTTAGCACTTTCGGCCATCTCTATTAGTTTCCTACCCATCCATCACATAAGAGTAGGTCCAGTAAGTTTGGTATTAAACCCAGTCTAGCATTTACTTGCAGGGTTCATGTTGATACAGATCTCTATGCTGGCTGTTATCACAGGCACTGGATATACTTTTTGAATAGAAACTTGCTTCTTCTCACTATACAGCTGTATTCAACAATAACACTCTATGTATTTACACATTATCTTAACAATCTATGTACCAGTTCCTATGTAACATTCAATGTAACAGTCTATATCCTATCACATCTATCACCATGAACATCTATGAACAATCTATTAACAATCTATGTACACTAATACATTATGTTACCATCTATGTACAGTTTCATAAATCTTATAACAGTCTATTACATCTGTGAACATCTATGCTACCAGTCTGCAATAACAATCGTATGTAACAATCTAGTGTAACAGTCTATGTAAATCTATAAACAATCTATATAACATGTCTATATAACACATCTATGTAACAATCTTTAACAATCATATTACAATCTGTAACAATTCTGTAACAATCTATGTAAACGTCTTATAACAATCTATATACAATCTATTACAGTCTATGTCAACATCTATTGTACACATCTATGTAACAATTTACAAACTTAGCTGCACTGAGCAGGCAGACAAGGTTATGGAGTCCAGCTACAAATCCCCCCTAAACAGCCACAGACCTTTTTAAACACTTTATATGTTATAAAACTAATCTAACAACATGGAGATGTAACTCCAAACTATGCCTATATTGTTTACCACTGGGGACCACCCATTATCCACGTTTTGTCGGGGAATGGAATAGTTAACCTATTTCTCCCCAACTTGCACATACTCAGTGAAACCAGCTGACGTCCTGGCCAATTGGATAGCTTGGCTTTTCACATCATTTGTTTGTCCCACTTGCTCTCTTTGGTTATCAGATTATACACCACTAGGTATGTCACATTTACAATTAATAGTTCTGGGTATTACACCTATAGAGATTGTTTATTGTGGCCGAACCATTTGGCAAAGATAGCCTTCGTCCTAACATTATGTCACAACTGAAATCGTGCAGTCCCTCATAGAGACCACATATTGGCTACGATTTAACCGTTATGTTCCGATTCATAAAAAGCAACGCACAGTCGCATTACAGGACACAGGGCACCACTCCCATAAGCAAGTTAAGAGTCAGTTGGGTGTCTCTGCCGGGAAAAGAATAGACCAGCTGAGAAAAATCCGTTTTTAAAAGAAGAGGAATTTATTTACATATAGAGCACCCTGGTTCCAGTGGAGGTCTGGTAAATGGCCTGGATACTTTAAGAGGTGAATTTGCTGGTAAATTAGTGATAGTTTAGTAGTTGTTGGAAACGTGAGTAATTGAATTACTGGTAAACTGTTCTGCTGAATTGGCTTACAAACTGAGGATGGTGATTGGCCTAGCCACCTGGACTGGTCCATGGCTGGAAACTAGATTTTTGAATTAGCTTGTAAACTTATACACATGTATTGGCTTGCAAACTGAGACTACTTGGCTTGCAACCTAAGACTGGTGGTACCGATCTGGGCAAAGCAAAACCAGTGAATTTACTATGAAACTAAGGAATTGGCTGGAACTCAAAAATGGGTGAGGACTGGCAACTGAACTGGTACACTGGGTTAAACTGAGAAGTAAATTGTATGGCAAACCTGAAACTAAGTGAACTGGCTTTTACTGATACTGGCAAATAAAAACAGTATGAATTTTCCCTTTATATGCATCCTTTCCACATAAAACTCTATTCTAGTATTTATAATGATCAATTATACTTTCCATTCACCAATTCCAAAGCTTTTGAAGCAGGATGGCAGTCATTAAAGTGCACCGTCCACCCCAAAAATGATATTCTAATATGTTGTGTGCTGCTTGTATTATCTATTCAATGCCTCCTTCCTCCGCTGCAATCCTGAGCCTAATGGAGTAATTGATAATTTGGGCTGTAAGAGCAGTAGCAACAGGGGCTTAAAATCCTTGTAAATGTTGCTGACATTCCAGCCCTTTTTCAACGTGCCCTTTATGTATCCATTCTGTGTCCCTGCTTGGCGTCTGCCTACTCCATATTAGCCTTCCACCAATGAACAGCTAGCAGTTTTTCACGTGTGTATAACTCTCACAGCAAGTACCCCCCCCCCCCCCCCCAATCATCACTGGCATCAAGCATGGACAGCAAGAGAAGATATTTCCCCCCCACCCCCCCTGAATCCCTGATTTAATACTCACAGTTCGTTATGTGATGCTTCTCTCACCTATTAAATTTTAAATTCCTGTTGGTAGACATTAGCTGCTTGGGGTTGTATGCTTACTTCCCTTTATAAATTTTGTTGCTTTGATATTAGTTGTTGGCCCCCATGCATGTTCATTGTGGCTAAATTCGGGGGGTGCGCTATTGTGTTGTTATGTAGTGTTTTTTTTTTTCTGAATAAAAATCTGTGGACAATCCTCATTCACTTTGTGTCAAAATTTTGTGTATTAGGAAAGTAAAATCCATAAGAAATATTCCATCTGGATAAACAGCTGCGTTTCTTTATGGGGGGTATTGCTAAATGCAATGCGTGTGTATATTGTTCTAATAATATATCCCTTGTGGGGATATTTCAGTTAATTGTAGTTGTTTCTGCAGTACTGGGGTCCAAAGGCATAACATGTTTTCTTTTGAGGCATCTCCTGGACCAGGAAATTTGGTTACCCTATACATGTATTGGGAGACATTTTAGGGAGACATCAGCATTTTAAGGGCAGATGCACCATAAAAGTTGTTATCATTCAAAATGGGTGCTAATTGTGTCCCCATTACTCAGATGTTATTTTACCATTTGAAATCATTATATCTGATTGGTCTCCTGTAGATTTTTGTGGGTAAAACTTATAAATAAACCCAAAAACATTTACTTGAATATTCTGGAAATCATAGCAGAAGTTACAAGAGTGCGGTTAAATACACTCTGTGTGGGAAAAAATTCCTATTGTACTATATCCTTCCTACCTGCTCCTTCCGATCTCTCTGTTGAGCACTAGCCACCAAGAATGGGTACCTTAGCTACCGCATCTTTTAAAATACTTTGACCACCAGCTGTGCCTATAAAAATTCTTGTATGGTTATTATGTGGGTGTGATATTGGAGGGATTATAACCAGAATGGGGACTGTACCAGATTCCCACTGGCGCAATCCCCCATATAAACAGCAATTTTTTCAGGTTTGTTGTTTTTGTTTTTTTGTTTTTTTCAAATGTACTTTTTATTTAACTCTGTCAGGTAACATATCCTTAGGCCAATAGGGAAAACAGGGAAAGGCTTTATCCCTTATGGTGTTGCAGTTTGGACCTTGCAGACCCATCATAATTCTAAGTGGAATACCAAAAAAAGCCACAAAACTATAATGCATCTTCATTTCAAATGTTTGTTCTTAATTCAGCAGATTCTGAATTACAAACATGGAAAACACACTGAGGCAGCACTCTGCATTCCAATGACCCAATGCCAACAGCTAGACAGAAGAGCAAAATCTAAACGCAGAAGAGTGGTCTCGATTTGTATGTGAGAGACAAAAACAGCCCAAGCTGCACCAACATGGTCCAGCCGAGGAGTCATTCCTTGGGTCACGGATTCCAGCTGTAATACTCTGCCCCCCCCCTCCCTCCTGTTTCGCTCTCCCTCCCCCCTAGTGTAAAACCTCATTTTCGGGTACTGTAGGGCTTCCCTCCCAGCCCCAACCGCTATATTATATGTGCAGAACCCTCCCCCAAATCATTACTAGCGTACCTCTCTTCCCCCGTGTGTTCTCCACTGCCGGCAGCCACGTCCGTTATTGGCTGCCTCTCCTGGTCTTATATTTCCTGATGGGCCCCAACATTCCATTCCGCTACCGAATAGAGGTGTGTGTGGGGGGGGGGGTGGGTCAACACCATTTTCCTGCCATGCACGATGCACCCTCTTCTACAATGCAATACAACACTTGCATTGAGGAGGTCCCCTGACACCTTGCTGTTATATGCTGATTGGGACATTTCCAGGTAATTTCTTGTACAAGTCATTCTAATTGAGAACGAAATGGAGGGTGATCAGGGCACTGAAATACATATCTACACAGTGTGTACAAGTGCTAGTCTGGATAATAATTGAAACATTAGAGAGCAAAGACAGACTGCAAAACTCTGTACTTATAAGTAAATAAAACCATCCTTTTTATAGTTATTTGTTTGGGACACAGTATAAAACCATTTAAAAACACAAGTACCTCCCCCTCACATCGGTCAAGCATAGTATACACAGTGGGTAAACATCATTCACTGATAACATCAAAATGCAAAAAAAGTAGATACTTTATACCAGTCTGGTATAGGTATTACTTTTTTTTGCATTTATGTTATATAAGTTGAATTATTGTTTACACCACTCTGTTATACTATGCTTGACCGATGTGAGGGGGAGTACTATGTTTTTTAAATGTTTTTATACTGTGTCCCAACAAATAACTATATAAAGGACGGTTTTATTATACTTTAATAAGTACAGAGTTTTGCGTCTGATTTTTTGCTCTCTAATGTTCAATTCTAAATTGAGAAAGCCAGTTTGGATGACTAGAGAAAGGTTTTCAAGACTAAAGCTCCAATTCCAACTGAATATAACAGATATACCATACCCGGGCTGATGAGAACCTTCACAGCCAACACAGGTTCATCTTTATGTAGAACAAAAAACAGTTAGGCTTTTATTTAGCAGATTCTGGGGCTACAAAGAGGCATTCACATTAGATTTCTGTTGTCTGGTGCGTCAACAAATGACAGGTGAACAACCGCCTCTGGTGACAATCATATGTGTGTATGGTGGTTTAGGTTGGTGTCTTGGTGTCACTGATCCGCAGAACGAATCACTCAGTTTATTAATTTTGGCCAGAGTAGTCTGTCTTTCATATACATACATATTAACTGCAAACTCCCAAAGATCCTACCAAGGATATAAACAAACTAAACAAACTGATTAAATTATTTCCACAGACCTACTCAAGAGATGATTCCTTGATATCTGACCAACCCATATTGGAACCTTTTACATGCTCCCTACAATACACACAACCAGGAAATGCAGGAAGGTCCATTGTCACAGGTATGAACACTCTTACGGAAAGCATATCAGGCCTAGCAGAAACATACTGAAACCACAAACTAAGAGTTATATACAAAAAACTACCAACTTCCTTAATACATTCCAGAGCATTGAAAACTTCCTCCAATGCTCCACTGATAACCATGACGTAGTACACTGTATAACTACATCCCACATATTGATGGTATACAGCATCGTTTAAATTTTATACCCCCACAGTAATACAATCCCAAGTCCTCACTAGTCTCAAAATGTCATACTTATTCATCACAATTATTTTACATTTAAAGGGAATGTCCACCCCTTATAAAAAAAAAATAATACTGTACATTATGCAGGATCCCCAAAACCTAGTTTCCGTTTTGTTAAAATATAATAATTCTGCTCCTAGCCAGAGAAATCATACTTTATAAAATCGCAATCCACTGCCGCTTCTGGTCTCTTCATTCCCTCTCCACTGCAGCTGCTCTGTACTTTTTGTGTTCCCAGCTCGTCCAGGAATGGCAGTCATTGATTGGCCGTGGCGTCTTAATGACTTCTGTCGTTTCTCTGTTGATTTTATGTATTTACTTATTGTCATTGAGCACCTCTTATATATAAATTACTTATTTGTTGATTGAATCTATATAGTTATGTACTAGTGCCCCTACATCTTTGTGTCACATATTCATCTCAATCTCGTGACGGCCTAGACTGCCTTACCTGGAATTTTCAGAGAGCTGAGTGGTGGATTGAGGAGCTTATAAAAGTATGATTCCTCTGGTTGGGAGCAGAATTATTATATTTTACAAAACAGAAACTAGGTTTTGGGGGGGTCCTGCATAGTATATTACATTTTTTATAAGGGTGGACATTCCCTTTACCAAGAAATTTACCTACAATGAATGGGTGTAGCCATGGGAAGCAAAATGGCACCACAATAGAAAAGCCTATTCATGACAGACTTGGAAGAACAGGTTACAAAAGGCCCAAAATTACAAACCACATAGTTACTACCGTTACATAGAAATGTGATCATGATTTGGACATAGGGGGAAGAACGCTACAGCATTTATTCAGGATTACAAACAAATTTCATCCATCAATTAAATTTAAATAGATTTTCTGAGGAATCCTACATTTTTTTATGGACACCACAGTTAAACTAAAGATGGAAGCATTCATCCATCCTTATACAGAAAACCCACTGACAGATACAATTATCTCCATTTCAAACAAGTTTTCAACAGCACCAAACCAAGGTAGTATCATATACACACCAAGCTACCAGATCCAAAATATGTTCAGAAACTGAGAGAGAGGCAGACACCAAGATGCACCTGTACATCATTCAAACAAAATAGGTATCCACACAGAACAATTACCACTAATATAACAAGCATTGAGAAATGCCTAAGGATAACCTTCTACGTACAAGAGAAAAAAAGAAACACCCGGATCCCTGTTGTAAGCTGTGTAACAATATTAACAGTGCTCCATTTGTAATACACGAAAGGGGATATTTTACATCCACTGATCTTACAGCTGCACATACAGCAATGTGGTGTACTTAATACATGAATCATATGTACAAACATTATATATGGTTAGTATCAGGCCACACGCTTCAACGACTTACAACTGCCCTGGTGCTCCGATTATTAACATACAAAGTGCACACATGGGTCTACCAATTATATAAAATGCTTTAGCCATAAAAAAACACATATTGACAACATTTCGGTCCTGCGCCTAGGAAATTTCTCAAGCCATATATATGAGAAATCATCAAAACAAACTACAGAAGAGGATGAACTCCTACAAAATAGCACCAACCGTACAAGAATAAAAAATGTTTGCCTGTGGGTCATGATTTTTCTCACCCAGGACACACCATGGAAAACCTCCAGGTCTGAAAGAGACTTTCAGTAGCAACCAAAAAAGAAAACTTTCGAAGCCAAATGATTCTTTTTTTTTTACTCTAAAAACAATATAAAACAAGATATGGATTCCTAGCTCACTAAACACTGCTGAATACACGTATGTGTTGTATGGATGTTTATTCGTATATATGTATGTGTGTATAAGTCTGTATGTTCTTGTATGTATATTTGCATGTATTTGTGTATATATATATAGCCGTTTGTTTGTACTGCAAAACCCCAGGAGTGCGTCTCCAATCCTTTCTTATCATATATCCGTATAGATAGCACCCGGTGTAGCACTTGAGCAGAGAGTGCACGCCATTTATTCAATTTGTATATATGTATATATGTATGTTTATGTATGTAGAACGATATATAGTAACTTATAATTGAGGTTAAATAAGTCCGACTTTTCACCCCCTCCTTTTTAACCCTTACCTAACTTATCTATTCCACTCTTAAAACATTCAATGAACCTGCCATTACCACATTTGCTGAAGGCAGTTCCACAGCTTCACAATTCTCACTGTAAAGAAACCTTTCCTAACCTGAAGATGAAACTTCTTTTCTTCCAATCTTAAAGGATGTCTATGTGTTCTCTGATATACCAATATTGAACAATGCACCAGAGAGTTTATTATATGCCCATTAATATATTTGTATAAAGTGATCATATCCCCAAATCAATATAATCTATGAGTATATATGAATCTATGAGTATATATATATATATACATAATTTGAGTGTGCATATGTGCATATTCTCTGTCTGTTTTAATCTCTACTAGCATCCCCCATCCCCCCTAGTTCCCCCCCCCCCCCCTGCCCCTCTCTCTTCTCCTCTCCTCTCCATTCTGCTGCCCACCCTACACTTCTTTTATCTATTATATTACCCCTTCTCATACCTCGTATATTTTGTTTTTTTTGTTTTGTTTTTAATTTGTTTTTTTAATGTAATTAGCTCTAAAGGGTATTGTCCAGTGAAAAAATAACTTAGCTAGAAATGTAGAGACCTCCCAAAACCTAGGTTTCGCATTATTAATAGTGCCTAATTTTCCCCTGAGGGACTTACCTGACCCAGACCCTTGCATAGGGCGCTGCCCCCTGTTGAGCTTGTTTCGAGCTAAAACAGTAGCAAAGGACTTCTGCCCTACAGCCGCTCTACTTCCTGGTCACGGATGTCTGCTGTCAGCCACAGAGCAGGGAGGAGCAGCGAGGGGCAGGAAAGGAACTTAAGGAATCTTTGGCAACTGAATAATGCGAAACCTAGGTTTGGGGAGTCCTCTATATTTCTAGCTATTTTTCACTGGACATGCCCTTTAATTTCTGTTTACCTTTGGTTCAACCATCTCTCTGCTATGACCTGATGAAGAAGGTTGATCCCCTTAAGCTTATCAACTAAAATAAACTGTTGGTCCCCAAAATGTATCACAGTAGTCTACTTTTTTCAACATTCATTGACAACTTTGGCCACACAATCAAACTAGTAGTACAAAGCTAAGTCAGGAAAAATACATATTTTTAGCTTTCCTAAAACACTGTTCACCTAACAATTATCTTACCCATAACAACACAGTCATGGATATGTTTCTCTAAGGCAATAATTAAAGGGTTATAAAGCTAGGATTTTAGTGTTTTGAATGGAAAGTCCTAAATAAAATATGTCTTTTTATTTCTGCAGGAAGAAAAGGTTTGACTGACATTTTTCAATTAGTTTTTATATGCTAATGAGCTTGCATAAAATGTTAGTACATGAAATGATAGCTTTATTGGAATCATGATCTGTTACCCTCCTGTCACTAGATTAGAATGAGAGATCAAAACAAAACGTATAGCGATAAAGTTAATTACCATGCATAGCTTGGACAGTAATTGTCTTGCAGAATACATGTTAGTACTGTTTCTGATCTGTCTTTAAGCTTGAGATGACATAAAGAGTTTTCTTTTTATAAAAAAAAAGTCAACATATCACACATTTTGTTCTGATTTCTAAGTCATTATAATACCTGGAGTGAATAAATATGGGAAATTCCAATATTAAGAACACAGGTGTGTCATGAGAAAAATGTGCTTTGCCAAGTGTGGCAAAAAAGTTTGAAACAGCTGTATAAGGCGATATTCCGATTAATTTAGTGAATTTGATCAATTGATCGGATTATCGAGGACAATTTTCTGTGTTTTTTGATATAGGTCTATCGAAAAAAACACTACCAGAACCAACTAATCTTCCGTAGTTTCCAAGATGAAATCTACTGAAGGTCGTTGGCGCAAGGTGGGGAATTTTGATAGGTTCTTCCGATCGGATTATTATATCTTTTCCCCCCCGATCGAAAATCCGATCAGAAAACCATTGGTCCTTTTATGGATACCTTAAGGTGTAACCATAAGCTACCCACGCAGATCTTATACTATGCAGACTTATTTTAGGAGGTGCAAAAGTATTAATAATCTGCCCCAATCAGACATTTATACAAGACAAACGTTTGTATTTAAAGGGAAACTATACTGAAAAATTATTTTGCCTCATCTTAATCTATTATTGAATACATGTAAGTAGCACTTTGCTGCATGCCTTCAATCCAGCATACCTTTTTTTAGGAGCAGTATCCCCCTCCCCTCTTTTAAACCACTCCCCTTCCATCCGACCTGACTTTTTTTTCCCCACAACCAACTGTCCAGCCTGTACACAGCATTCCAACTGTCAAAACTCCAGCTACAGTAAAACTACACTCACATAAGAAAAGAGAGCAAAGAACTTGATTGACAGCTGAAATATAAGAAGTTTTAGATTGGATATCTAAAGAATAGGGGGCAGATTAACAAAAAAATTATACAGTGGTGGTTGGGAAGAATTATAGTTTTCCAGTTATGGTCAATTTAAAATACACCTATTTTTCAGTATAGATGCCCTTTAAGCTGACCAAACAGTAGGCAGACATTAGATAGAGATATCTATCTAATGTCTAAAGATTGTGTTTTATAAGCAGCGTCTTGAGACAATCCCTCTGACCCATTCATTTTGTGATCTCAGTTGATTGCATAAAAGAAGGGCTAGTGGTTCTTAGATAGATTGGACATCTATCTGTCTAATCTTTCTAATGTCTAGTAGTGGATGGGCACCTTTATTATGACATATGGTGTTTGAGTTGCAATGGATTTAATCCATTACAAGAGACAGGAATTTGCGAATAGCATTTGCTTCTCTCCGTTAATGTTCCTAAGTTGGGTATAAAGTTGGGTATGCACAGTTTATTTAACGTGATTTGTAGAGTTCATTTAACTAATAGGTAATGCCTAAGGCAAATTACAAAAAGGGAAAGCATTCATAACAACATGAGTGATAAGACAAGTCTTGTATAATCATTTTTTTGTTCTTGATAAATCATGTCTACCTACAAGAATAAATCCAAAATGTGACTTAAATTAATAATTACCATCTCCAAAAAAAACATGTTTTTTAGTAATCATTTACACACACCAGCTTATGGATTTTTACTCATTTACTTTCCGTTTGTATTGATAGAAATTCAACATGTCAGCAGCTTAAACTACAGACAATAGAATTTTTTGTGACTTCTTTTGTCCTCATTTTAACATTGTGTGTATTGCATTTAAAAGATCTGACTTTGATCAATGGAAAGCTGTCAGCTTTAATATTATTACTCATCATAATTTATGGATGATGAATGTTACAGTGACATTTATGTGCTGCTTTTTGATTTACTCTGGAATCTCTTCTGACAAACATCATCTCAGGTAGACTTACAGTTCTGTTTTCTAAGCCAATATGAAAGTAGTGCTGTCCTTTGATAAAAATCCTAATGTGAAAGGTAAAGTATACTGTACTGTGACAGACTTAAGGTGTCATACACATGTGACTTAGGTTGCAAATTCACTTCACATCCCATTGAAATCTGATTGTGACTTTGCCCAATGTGCAAATACACAGAAACGATCGTTCCTCCTGGGCCCAACACACACCCACAATGCTATCCGCTTCATATGTTAGAATAGAGAGTATGGCCCCGACAGAGAGCCAATTCCTCGGGTCAGGACTCAGCCGTGTACCTGCGTCTTAAGATAAAGGACATACCTTTGAAGATTGTAATGTTAACATATGGGAAGGAACGTGACTGGTTCAAGAGAGGTGTTAGGAGGCCATTTATTTGAAAATAAGAAACAAAGCCTAAATAGAGGTGGGAGTTCGACACCAACTGTCTGCCATGTACAATGCTGTTTTGACACCTCACTCTGGGCGTTCCTTAAACACAGCCACTATCCAATCACGCCCTTAACACTTGGCTGTGATATGCTAATTGGAATTTTCCAGGGTACATAATTGCCAAGATTCTTGTACATCATTCTGAATTGAGAAAGCCAGTCGGATGACTAGCGAAACGTCTTCAAGACTAAACTTCAAGTCCAGTTGATCTAATTGAATACAACAGATATTACTTTGCCTCATTTCAATCTATAAAAGAATACATGTAAGCCAGCACTTACTCTGATGTGTTTGTGTTGCTGCTTGATTTCAATCCAGTACTTGTTTTGCTCAAGCTCAGTCCCCCAGCCCCCTGCCAGATCTGACTCTCTGTGAGGGCCAGCATGCTCAGTAATCTCAATGAGGCAGCATTAGGAAAGGGATTTTCCCACCATGCAGCTCATGTACCAACTGTCACCATTGCAGCCACAGCAAAACTATATATAACTGAAGAGTTCATAATACTAAGGTACTTGATTGACAGCTGAATTGTAAGATGTTTCAGACTGGATTTCAAAGAAATAAAAAAAAATGTTTATGTTTATTTCCCCACTGACTTTTTTCATTACCCACAGAGGTGCAGGGTGTCCCGCCATGAAGCAAATGAAAACTTTGGTCATGAAACACCCCATAAATGCGGCAAAGACCCAAGAAGACACAAGATCTCTCCTGTTCCATGCATGTGAGCAGGGGAACGGGGGCAAGCGCACAAACACAGGAGTAGAAGAAACTGTTTCTCTCTGTAAGTAGAGAAAGCTTGTCCCGTCGGAGCCGCTTAGCTCAGCAAGCCTCCATGTGACTAAGTAAGTGATCTATGGGGGGTTTATATTTAACCAGTCCATGTGTGCTGTATATGCGGGCATTTTATATTTGCAAGTTATTGTGTGCTGGGCATGGGGGCATTTTATATCTGCAAGTTAGTGTGTGCTGGGCATGGGGGCATTTTATAAATTCAGTAAAATCAGCACTTAAGTTCAGTAGCCAGTTTAAAGTCAACCCTACAGTTCACCAGCCGTGTAAAGTGAGCCCCCCCATTTTTCCAGCCGTGTTAATCAACCCACCACACCCATCTGCACAAGCCACGCCCAACTCCATGTGTGCCACAGGAAGATACTGGGAGTTTTTTAAATATTTGTTTTTAATATTTTGTTGACAAAAATTCAAGGAACACTCTGCATGGGGTGCCTCATGGGATTGGTGCCCCTGTTAGTAAAAAAAAAATATTTACCTGTGTGAAAGCTCCATAGAAGTGAAGGCTAGGGCTTCATTGTGAGATCTTGGTCTGGTTAACTGTCATGGATACATTAATTTTCACAATACCTTCATGGCCTTTGGTGTGCCAAAGACAACCACACATTTTTAAAACAAGATAAGAACCCGGGTAACCCTTAGAATAATGCTTTTGTGATAGTTAACGCTGGGTACACATCATCCAATATTTCAGGCCAACCCAATTTTTTTTGGCAAACGTGACTGATGTCCGACCATTCGTTTTTTCGAACGTTGGCTGGGTCAGAGAAAACCACTAGCGATTGTGTGGTGCTCTAAGGACCATGTGCTGGTTGTGGTGAACTGTCTGCCATGGCTACTTTTTCCACGATGGACAGTCCTTTGTCATGGCCAGCCAGTCAGAATTGTCGAACAATTTATAGGATGAAGGATGTATAGGAGTTGGAACCCACGCACACTCTTTGAGGCACTTGCCCGTAATCTGGAGGTGCACTCTCAGTAAAGGTCGTCAACCCTAGGACAATCGCTATAGCACACAAAAATGAGGTAATAGGTACTGGAAAGTATGATGAACGGGGCAATGTGACCCCTGGAACATTGTGATTTTGTGTGATTCATCAATAAAGTAATACAAGAGTGTGTGCTCCCATACCTTCTTTTTGTGCTTGTCCTAAAACAAAGGATCCCATTGAATGTACCCCATCGTGTGAAATGTTTGTAGTTGTTTTGAACACTCTGTATCATTCTACTGTTGATTTCTTTTTTAGAAAATGTATTATCTGTAGGTCTCAAAAATATTAAACACTCAATTGAAAAATGCACTGCAAACTTAGTAGTAGATTGAAAGTGCAAATATAATTTTTCCAACGATAAAAGCAATAAAGAACAATAGATTTCTGCCTTTATTTTCTGAAAGTTAACATCTTTGATGATATGGAACTTGTTTTCATTTCTGTAACACCTGTAATGAGTGAAGGAAAATGACATCATTTAAGTCCCAGCCCTTTTAGACATTGATCCCGTTATAGCTGAATGAAGAAGGAGTTGATAATTGGCTGCGCAAGGTGGGTAGTGGAACACCGGTCTGAGAAGACATCGCTACTTTAACAAGAATGATGGAAAGTATCTTCAAAAATATTAACTTTGGGACCTTTAAGACAGCAAACCTGGGTGCTGGATATCGTGCTTATCTTACCCCATATTTAATATTTCATGTTTAGTTTCCCCTTTAAATTTATATTGAAGTGAGCCAATACTAAAAAACAAAGTAGATTTTTTTTTATCCCACGACAAATTTTTTCCTGTATAGTAACCTATAATGCATAGTTCCCTTTTTTGTGCCTGTTTATCTAGCTGTGTCTTTGGTCGCAGTACTTCTTCAATATTCTGTATCAAGTCATCTTGTTTAAGGCAAATTAAATATATTATTATATATTTTATTTCTTAGGGAGCAAGAATATATTCTACCTATTTTGTCCTGAGGGTAGAGAATCATTTCCAATTCACTATTTCACAGAACATCGATACAAATTTCAACCAATGTTATGATGCACTTTTTAATGCCACACAGATTTCTGCTTCAATAAGCATCATGACGTGTCATATCTTTGTTTTATTACAGCACTAACTCAGCATGCTCGTGCGACGTGTCACATGGCTGTGAGTACATATTCACACATTAAATGCATCTGCATGGAAATGAACATGGTTCTTCCCCGTTTCCATTATTTTGAGGGAATGGTTTGGCAGTATATTTACTGATCGACGAGGTAATGGCACTTACAGGCTGCTAAGCAAGTATCAGTTTGGAAGGATGAAAAGATGGATTTCTGTGAAACTGATCTTAAAACCTCTGCAGTAAGAAAGCCATTTTTCTATTTTATATTAAATGCACTAGTGCTTAAGAGGCCTGTTTACGTCTGCAAGAAATTAAAATCGGGAAAACATACCTTAAACAGCCACTCTGGAACAACCATTGAATGAATGAGATCTCACTTTTTTTTTTTTTAGTTGTTTCTATGTTTTTCAGATTATACAACAGTGCACATATGGAAAAACTAATTTAAAAGAAGGAGAAGCCCCGTTTTTGTCGTACAGGTTCCTAATATCACAGAAAATGAATCCTGCACTAGCTTCTCCTCCCACCTTCCTATATATTATAGAATTAATCCTTATAAATGTAATTAACAAACCTAGGTGGGGAGTCCTGTCTAATCCAGCTATGGCTTCAATAAAGTAAAGTATTCTTTATAATACACCATCATTACCAGTGTGATTTGTGAACACCAGTGTGCGCTGATCTCCTAAGGTTAGAGAGTGGAGTTTTCATGGTTGTTAAATGGACAGCGAAGGTCCGGGGCAGGCTGCACCTGGACCACTCATGGACGGTTGAGTCGTTTTTTGGTTCACATTCTGACCAGCTAAGATCTACTAAATGGCATAGAGGCATATTTATAAAGGTTCGTTAACTTTTCGCGCCGTTTTCCGCGGACATTAACGCATAAATCGCGTTTACCGCGATTTATAAAAGTCCGAAAACGGCCGCGAAAAGTTACGAACCTTTATAATATGCCCCTATGCCATTTAGTAGATCTTAGCTGGTCAGAATGTGAACCAAAAACGCCTCAACCGTCGTTAACCTTTCGCGGCGATACTTACCTGTTAACCGCCGCTTTATTATAAAGCGGCGTACTGTTGTTCGTCGGCTAGTATCGGCTGTTTTACTTCGCCACCTTGAAGGTGGCGAAGTCAGCCGATACTAACCTCCCGCGGCGCGATACTACCCTCCCGTGGCGGGGATGGCAGGCAACCCGCGGCGGTGGTCGCACCCGCCCCGGGAGACACGCCCACCCCGCCCAACCCCCCGCCGGCGGCAGCGGCGACCACCCGCCGCGCCGCTGCTTTCCCAGCAGCCCCTCCCAACCCGTTCCCGTTCGCGGCAATCTCGGAACGGGAGGCTAGGAGGGGCTGCCGGAAGGGGCCGCAGGAGGTGGTCGCGACCACCCACCGCGCACCCCCTCCCCGGCAACCCCTCCCAGCCCCCCGCCCCGGCCGCTCCCGGGAGGGACGGGAGGGAGCCGCTGGGGGGGTGGAGGCTCCCTCCAGCGGGGCCCTGAGAAGGGCCTTTTGGGGCTTAGGGGGTCCGCAGCTCGAACCGGGACCCCCCCTCCCCGGCCCTTGTAAGGGCCTTTGCGGCACTTACAAGTGCCCTTGCGGCTCTGACAAGAGCCTTTTGGGGCTTAAGGGTCCCGCAGCTCGAACCGGGCCCCCTCCCCGGCCCTATCAGGCCTTTGCGGCACTTACAAGTGCCCTTGCGGCCTAACAAGAGCCCTTTGGGGCTTAGGGGTCCCGCAGCTCGAAACAGGACCCCCTCCCTGGCCCTTGTAAGGCCCTTGCGGCACTGACAAGTGCCCTTGCGGCACTGTATATTGCCTTGGGCGGGGGTCCCGCAGCTCGAACCGGGACCCCCAGTGCGGCTCTTAAAAGAGCCCTTGGGCGACGTCTTCGGGCTGGCGACACCAACCCCACTCAGGTCGCCGATGCCAGGCAGACTCACTGCGGCCGACAGTGCGCCGCTGGCACACCGCCGGCCTCGCGGAGCCGATGTTGCCAGCCGCTTCTTCTTTCTTTCTTCCAGCCATCTACGGCGATGGCATCTGAGTTCCTCGGCGGAAGCTCCCTCTTATATAGGTTTTGCAGAAATCCATAATCCGTTTTAATACTTGCTTTACTTAACCAATCAGATTTCAGAACTTTCCAGAAATCTGATTGGTTATGTAAAGCAAGATTAAAAAATTGACCAATCAGAAACGGATTATGGATTTTCTGCAAACCTATTAAAGAGGAGCTTTCCGCCGCGGAACTCAGATGCCATCGCAGTAGATGGCTGAAGAAAGAAGAAAGAAGCGGCTGGCAACATCGGCTCCGCTGAGGCCGGCGGTGCCAGCAGGCTCACTGGCGGCCGCAGTGAGTCTGCCTGGCATCGGCGACCTGAGTGGGGTTGGTGTCGCCCCCCGAAACGTCGCGTCGGATCAAGACGCCGGCAACATCGGCCTCGTTGGTCGCCGGCGGCCGCAGGGGTACCTCTCGGGGGTCGGCGGCCTCGGCGGAGCTGGTGTCTCCGGGACTGGAAGAAAGAAGATGTCGCCCAAGGGCTCTTTTAAGAGCCGCACTGGGGGTCCCGGTTTCAGCTGCGGGACCCCCGCCAAAGGCACTTGTCAGTGCCGCAGGGCCCTATATAGGGCCGGGAGGGGGGTCCCGGTTCAACTGCGGGACCCCCTAAGCCCCAAAGGCCCTTCTCAGGGCCCCGCTGGAGGGAGCCTCCACCCCCCAGTGGCTCCCTCCCGTCCCCTCCCCGGAGCGCCGGGGCGGGGGCTTGGAGGGGTTGCCGGGGAGGGGGTGCACGGCGGGTGGTCGCGACCACCTGCTGCAGGCCCCTTCCCGGCAGCCCCTCCTACCTCCCGTTCCGAGATTGCCGCGAGCGGAACGGGTTGGGGGCTGCTGGGAAGCGGCGGCGGGTGGTCGCCCGGCGGGGTGGGCGATGGCCCGCCCCCACAGGAGCGGCGTCGGGAAGGGATTTTAAGTCCCTTCGCGGCGATACTATACAGTATCGCCGCGAAGGGGCTTAAAATTACCGCAGCACATCGCGGACGATAGGTATCGCGGAATAGCGCTCGCCGTTATAAATACGCGGCCGCGATGTGCGGCGGTAATTTTTTTGCGCTAACACTCGTTTCTTTATAAATATGCCCCATAGTGTCTTAATTTCCAAATTAATAAATTACCGCAGCATTTGAACTCCCTTTGCGGCGATACTGTGCTTAGCGCAATGGGCTAAGTACAATACCGCCGTGAAGGGAGTTTAAATCCTGACGTACGGAATAGGGGGCAGGGAGGGGATGCTGGGAAAGGATTGCACCACGGGTGGCCGCATCCGCCACTGCAGGGGCCCACCCACCGCACGACCCTTCCCAGCAGCTTCTCCCAGCCCCGAACTCTCGCGGGGAGGGGAAGGGAGGGACCCGCTGGGAGGGGTGGAGGGACCCTCCATTGGGGGCACTGATAAGTGCCTTTTGGGCTTAAGGGGTCCTGCAGCTTGAACCGGGACCCCCTTCCTGGCCCTGAGAAGTGCCTTTGTCGGGGGTCCCACAGCTCAACCGGGACCCTTCTTCTGTCTTCCATCTGGTGACCACCAGCTCCGCTGAGCCGCAAGGGCCCTTACAAGGATGTTAACGAGGCGTTAAGTTTTTGCGCTTTTATAAATTGCGTTAATAGCGATTTGCAAAACGGCGGGAAACTCAGACACAAACAGGGAGATTCAATAAAAGTTCTTATCGTTAAAATGGTGCTAATTTTGCCCAACCAATCAGAACTTATGTAACATTTGAAAGCAACATCTGATTGGTTGGGGCAAAATTAGCACCATTTAAAATGATAGAAGTTTTATTGAATAACCCTGAAAATGTTTACAGCCATTTATAAATATGCCCAATAGTGTTATTCTTAAAGTCAAATGTTTGACAGTTTGTTTATGCTAAATATAGATATTAAAAACTAGGGGCCTGATGCAAAAGAAAAAGGTGCAAAAGTTTCCAATGATATTAATCTGCAGTAACCAATCAGATAATATCCATGTTATCTAACCGCAGTAGCACAATAATAAGCTAACTTTTTGGTTGCTGCAAATTAATATCACGTTTGCAGCTTTTTTTGCATTAGCCCCCTAGTTTGTATTCTTATACTATTATATAGTAGATAATGTACACCCTACTGTGAATTATAAGGATATTAGATGTTAACGAGGAGTTCCTAACCATATAGAAGCACAAGGTCGGAGGCCGAGTACTTTTATAAAGGGCACAGAACAACAAGGTGACACCTGATATCCATTAATTTACAGTAGGGTAGGGTTTCCAGATCACCTGCTGATTGTAGGACACTCTTAATTAATGCAGTTAGCAGGCTGCACTGATTGCTTAAAACTGCATTACTGCGGACTCAGCCTTGCTCCATGTGATTTAATAGGTGTCCTCTGATTTTTAACTGATCTGGAAACCCTAAGTAGGAGGTACATATATTTTATAGGTTCTTCTTGTTCCTATTCAGGGGAGCTTTAAACCTGCTATTGATGACCGACAAGACCCAATTATGCTTTGGTGGAAGAGGTTGTGAGTATATAATGGCCGTGAACCACTATGTTTGATTATACTTCGTATTTGATTCATCCTGTGTAGGGGGTATGTGTTGGTAGTGGGATGGGTGTAACAGATTTCGTCTACAGGTGGACGCACGCCATCGGAAGACAGAGTGGAGGCCTAATAAGACCTGTACCAGTCTTGAGTATAATTAGATTTGGGACAGACGAAGCTGGAAATCACCAAGTGCTAATGGTGTCGTGCTCCTGGAAGGGAATTACTTGTAATTGTTACGGAAACTTAATCTTATCTATTTGTAAATCCGACACCCACCCGGACTTACCACCCGCAGTACTGCTACTTGGCTATTTAAACTGCATGTTTCTCATGGATGGTATGTTGAATCTTTATTTCAAATCAATGTTAGTTATTGTATAGAAAACTACAGTTCCCAGAATTCATCTGCTGTATTTTACATGTGTTTTCCTTGTGCAAGCTGTAAGTGATTGCTTATTGGTTCTGGCACTGGTAGCAAGTTCCTGTTGCTGTTTTAGAGTTATGTAAGTTTCTCTGTCAAGTCCTGAAGCTGCATGTTCCTGCTATAAGGTGAATAACAACTTCTGATATGAATCTGCTCAAATAAAGTTAAACCAACAAAGGATTGTGTTGAACTACTCCTCTGTGCCAGAATTGATTCCAAGAAAATCTGGTAGATCATCTAACTCAGAATACAAGAGTTGTACTGTATAGTTGCAACATAAATTTTTGGTGCCGAAACCTGGGAAGTTGGCAGAAGATCTGAAATTCTTAAAGGGCATGTCCACCCCAAAATTTAACTTTGGATATGTGGTAGGCCATGCTCCCCCAGCTCCAACCGCATTAATATAATTGTTAGAAAGTCCCGGATTCTTACTTACCTGCCCTCTCTCCCCTGCTGCAGTGTTCAGGCCCTCTGCTTGCATGGAATTGAAAGCAGGGGGCGGGACCGGCAGCCGTGTCCGTGATTGGCTGAGAGGCAGGAGGGCTGCACTGAGCATGCCTCAACCTTGATGAGGTTGAGGAAGTCTCAGGCACAGCATGAGTCACACACTGCTCCTACACACGCAGTTTCCTGGACTTTGGAGGGGCACAGCAGGGGAACTATTTTGAGCAGGAATGTAAGTAAGGATTGTTTTAAAACTACTTGATGTGGCCAGTAAGGGGTTAAATTTTAGTTTTGGGGGTGCAATGCCCTTTAAGCGCAAACTGGGGGCAGTAAGAAGTTCCACTACAAAAATGCTGCAAAAGATTGAACAGGAGCTAGGAAAGTCAGCACGACAGATAAAACACTTGCAGGAGATTTTAGAGCAGCTTTCCATCAGAGAGACCACATTATATGAAATGGACATTGAGGCTCTGATAACCTCTGCAGAGGAGAAAAAGCAGATTATGAAACATCCAGTCATACCAGGTCACATTGTCATGGGAAAGCAGAGTCACGCATGTAATACATAGAGACACAGAAGAAGTGAACAATGCAGACAGCTATGGCAACTCCCAATCCAGATCCGTATGTCACAATCACACAGTAAAAACACCAATTTTCTGGAGAGATCAGTCACTGTCAGGAATTCACAAAAATGCCAGCCTGTCAGAAATAGACAAATTTAACTATTTAAATCGTACTTGTTGGTGTCTGCAGCCACTGCCGTCGCTGGACGCCTCTATCCAATGAAAATTACACCTGTGGCAATTGAAATACTGCAAGGCAGATTTGGTCGTAGAGACTTAATAATAAATACTCATATGAATAAGCTCTTAAACTTGATTGCAGTAAAGAGATCCTCTCTACGTGCCAGCTTTGCATCACCTATATGATGAGTTGTGAAATACAAGTGCGGAGTTTGCAACTATGGGAGTTATGTCTGACACCTATGGGGCCTGCTACACCCAATATTATTGAAGCTGATTCCTGAAGATATAGCCCTTGAATTTAGTCGCCAGCAGGATCAACAGGAATGTAATGTAACAATGTTTTTGAAATTCCTTAAAGGAGAACTAAAGTCCCAAGACAACATTGTCTCAATAAATAGAGCACTCCACAAACACACAACAAGCTGTGTCTCAGTCTCCCTTTGCTGTGCATGCGGGTGATTTATGAAAAAACCTGTGGTACTAAGGGTCAGCTCCCATAATTCACCTTATCTGGGAGCACCCAGCTAAGTGTGCGCCGGACACTTTACAGGAAACCGCAGTCTTGCTTCCTGGAAGCTGACAGCCAATCATGTTACAGCCAGAGTTCCCTCCCTCTGACACAGAACACGGATATCAGTGCAGTTTTGTGTAAACACATTAGAAATGCTCCTGTCCCTAACAATGATAAATTCCTATGCTTTTCATACAAAAAGAAACACTCTTTGCAGTGTATGTCTTTGCTAGCATGGATGAAAGAAACAGTACTTTAATATTTCAGCAAAAAAATAAAAGAATCGAACCAGCGACCTTCTATACTGTGCTTTTCTAAAAAAAAAGCTTTCTAACTCTATGCCACATGGGCTAAAAAGTAATGAACCAGTACATGTAGAATCTTTATCTTTTGCTAGACACATAATAAAAACAAAAAAGAGATATGGGGAATCAAACCTGTGTCCCATAATCTGATTTTTTCCTACCCAGCAGAACACGCCACAGGTGAACTCTCAATCGATAGAAGTAAATGCAAGTAAAATCAGTTCACTATTTTGTATTGCTACTGGAAGACTGTCAGCAATTCACGCTGGTTGGTACAATAATAACAGAGCAGCTATATATAAAGTTTGTACATATGTAGAAACTTCATATTTTTCTAGAAACATGGAAACAAACAAACAAAAAAGCACTAATCTCAGGCAGTAGAATATGTTATATTGTTTCATAAGTAAACTAGGAGATTTGAACTTGTGACTTCTCAGTCTGTTTGTTCCTAACACACAGCAGTTACTGGTGCGCCACCAGCAACTCAACTGTGATCACAGGTACATTTAGAAACTTTATCTTTCGCTAGAAAGAGAGGCTAGAAACTCTGCACATAGAGACAGTGATCCTGGGGTCAGGGGGCGTGGCTCTTTGAAGCCAAGATGGGCTGAGTTGTACGGCAACAACATGGAAGCCTCCTTTGTTACAGAATCTATTACTTATATCTACTAAATGCAAATAACTAGAGAAAAATCTTTCAACGTGTAGGTATTCTGGGGAGAAAACTTTCACATTAGGATCTGAAAAAATGAAGTTTAATTCTCCTTAAAAAGGAGGTTGAGAGCAGAGAGCGTGCATTGCACTTATCCAGATAAGAAAAAACAATATTGCTGTGCGATCAAGACACAGCGCCATCAGAAATCAAGTGCATTCTTTGAACATAAACCTAAGAGACAAATAATGGCAACAACAGCAGCCCTGCACACAGTTTCCAACCCTGCAAGCTGATATTTTGTGATCATTCAGAGCACAAGACTGAGGACTGCAATAAGTTTAACCCAGAAGAATACAAGGAAAGACTAAAAAGAAAAGGGTTATGTTTCGTTTGTTTGGGACCTAAGCATATTGCAAGGTACTGCCGAGTGAAAGGAGTCTTATGTGCAACTTGTGGTAAGAGCCATCACAATTCAGTGTGTGACCAAAGAACCAAAACAGCTCCATGAAAAACCAGACGACACAGTCATCTCATCAGTATCTCCAACGATAAGATGTAACTATGATAACAAGACCATGCTGTTGCAGACTGCCCAAGCATGGGCAGAGGGCCCTATAACCAGAAGGTTAGTACACTGTTTGCTAGATGGAGGAAGTTCTTTTATTCGTGAGGACATTTCTAGATCACTTAAACTACCAGTTGTAGGTAATGTCTGTTCTGAAAAAATGTTATTATGTAGAAAATGTAATGTCAAGGCTGGGAGTGAACCACCAGCTCCACTCCCTGGGACAAGTTTTAGAGGCCCCTCCATTTGAAGTATCGGTTGATTTTGCACGCCTTTGTATGTGAAGCAGAACATGTTACAAGAAAGGCTTACTTTGCATTGTTCACTGTGCTGTCACAAGAGCTGTTCACTTAGAACTTGTTTCAGACCAGATAACTGAAAACTTTTTATTAGCCTTTAGGAATTTATTGCCAGAAGGGGACATATATAGGTTGATACTCAGACAATGCAAAAACCTTTAAGAGATCTGACTTATCTCTTCAAGAACTATGGAAAACCCTTAACACTACTTCCTTAAGGGAGTTCTTCACAGAAAGGGATTTACTTGGAATTCATTGTTGAGAGGAGGTGCCTGGTGGGGAGGCAATGTTATCCTTTGAAAAGCTCACTACAATTCTGTAGTAGAGGCCGTTTAAATTTTAGACCACTAACCTTTACTCACAGTGTTGAATCAAGCTCTTCAACCTTTAACACCAGGACATTTCCTTATGGGCAACGACTTACAGCATTGCCCAACCTAAAGTTCCTACAGTGTCTCACAACTTTTCTGTTCAAGAGTCATTATCAAAGAGATGGAAATACCGCCAAGTATTAGTAACAAAATTCTGGAACCGGTGTCGTAAAGAATATTTGTTAGACTTGAGACTGGCTCACTAAACCAAACAAGAATGTGCATCTACATTTAAGGTTGGAGATTTGGTGTTGATCAAAGAAGACAAGATACCAAGACAAATGTGGAAGACTGGTATAAGCAACAAAGGATTGTGTGGAACACATCCCTCTGTACTGTATAGTTGCAACGGGTAATCAGTAGTTTTTTGTTTAAACTTACCAGGCAGTGGATATTATCTTGGACTGTATAGTTCAGTGAGTTAGGAGCCTACAAGTACCATTATTCTTTGTGCCCTCCCGCCCAGCTTATGTTTTGTATTATATGTTTAATGGTGTACGTATATCATCAACTACATAATACATACCTCCCAACTTTGAAAATTCCAAAGAGTGACAATAAAGGTGTGCGGGCGCGCGCGTAAGCGTGCGGCAATCTTTTTTGCCCACGCCCACTTTTAAAAAAAACCACACCCACTTTTTGAGGTAATGCCCATTTTAAAGACCACTACCTCCATTTACTTTGTTGAGCTCACTACACTGGCTAATGAACTGAAAGGCTTGATAATGCGGGGTAATGAACTGGAGGGCTTGATAACGCTGGCTAATGAACTGGAGGGCTTGATAAAGCTGGGTAATGAACTGAGGGCTTGATAGCGCTGAGAAATGAACGGGAGGGCTTGATAGCACTGGGAATGAACTGGAGGGCTTGATAGCATGGGGAAATGAACGGAGGGCTTGATAACGCTGGGAAATAAACTGGGGGCTTGATAACACTGGGAAATGAACTGGAGGGCTTGATAATGCTGGGAATGAACCAGGGGCTGATAACGCGGGAATGAACTCAGGGCTTGATAATGTTGGGAAATGAACCGGGGGCTTGATAATGCTGGGAAATGAACTGGGGGCTTGATAACTCTGGGAAATGAACTGGGGCCTGATAACGCTGGGAAATGAACCTGGGTTGATAACCCTGGGAATGAACTTGGGGGCTTGATAAAAGCTGGTTAATGAACTGGGGTGCTTGATAAAGCTGGGTAATGAACTGGGGGGCTTGATAACGCTGGGTATGAACGGGAGGGCTGATCGCTGGGAATGAACTGGGGGCTTGATAACACTGGGAAATGACCTGGGTGCTTGATAATGCTGGGAAATGAACTGAAGGGCTTGATAACGCAGGAAAATGAACCAGGGGGCTTCATATGCTTGGTAATGAACTGGGGGGCTTGATAACGCTGGGAAATGAACTGGAGGTCTTGATAGCGCTGGGAAAAGAACTGGGGGCTTGAGAACACTGGGAAATGACCTGGTTCTTGATACACTGGGAATGAACTAGAGAGCTTGATAACGCTGGAAATGAACCAGGGGGCTTGATAATGCTGGGAAATTAACTGGAGGCTTGTAACGCTGGGAAATGAACTGGGGGCTTGATAACGCTGGAAATGAACCTGGGGGCTTGATAACCCTGGGAAATGAACTTAGGGGCTTGATAAAGCTGGGTAATGAACTGGGGCGCTTGATAACACTGGGAAATGACCTGGGTGCTTGATAATGCTGGGAAAAGAACTGGAGGGCTTGATAATGCTGGGAAATGAACCAGGGGGCTTGACAATGCTGTGAAATGAAGCGGGGGCTTGATAACACTGGGTAATTAACTGGAGGGCTTGATAAGGCTGGGAAATAAACCAGGGGGCTTGATAACGCTGGCAAATGAACTGGAGTGCTTGATAATGTTGGGAAATGAATCTGGGGGCTTGATAAAGCTTGGTAATGAACTGGATGTCTTGATAGCACAGGGAAAAGAACGGGGGCTTGATAACATTGGGAAATGAACTAGAGGGCTTAGAATGCTGGAAAATGTACTGGATGGCTTATAACGATGGGAAAATGAACTGGGGGAAGTGGTAACACTGGGAAATGACTTGGGGGCTTGATAACACTGGGAAATGACCTGGGTGCTTGATAACACAGGGAAATGACCTGGGTGCTTGATAATGTTCGGAAATGACCTGGGTGCTTGATAATGCTGGAAATTAACTGGAGGGCTTGATAACGCTGGGAAATGAACCAGGGGCTTCATAATGCTTGGTAATGAACTGGGGGGCTTGATAACGCTGGGAAATAACTGGAGGTCTTGATAGCACTGGGAAAAGAACTGGGGGGCTAGATAACCTGGGAAAGAACTGGGGGCTTGATAATGCTGGAATGAACTGGGGGGCTTGATAACGTTGGGAAATGAACTAGGGGCTTGATAACACTGCAAATGAACTGGGGGGCTTGATAATGCTGGAAATGAACCAGGTGGCTTGAGAACGCTGGAAATGAACTGGGGCTTGATAACGCTGGGAAATTACTGGAGGGCTTGATAACGCTGGGAAATGAACTGGATGGCTTTAATACGATGGGAAAATGAACTGGGGAGTGGTACACTGGGAAATGACTTGGGGGCTTGATAACCATGGGAAATGACCTGGGTGCTTGATAACACAGGGAAATGACCTGGGTGCTTGATAATGTCGGAAATGAACTGGAGGGCTTGATAACATTGGGAAATGAACTGGGGGGGCTTAACGATGGGAAATGAACTGGGGGCTTGATAACCTGGGTAATGAACTGGGGGCTTGATAGCGCTGGGAAATGAACTGGGAGCTTGATAACACTGGGAAATGACCTGGGTGCTTGATAATGCTGCAAATCAACTGGAGGGCTTGATAACGCTGGGAAATGAACCAGGGGGCTTCATAATGCTTGGTAATGAACTGGGGGGCTTGATAACGCTGGGAAATGAACTGGAGGTCTTGATAGCACTGGGAAAAGAACTGGGGGGCTAATAACGCTGGGAAATGAACTGGGGGCTTGATAACGCTGGGAAATGAACTGGAGGGCTTGATAATGCTGGGAAATGAACTGGAGGGCTTGATAACAATGGGAAATGAACTGGAGGGCTTGAATAAGCTGGGAAATGAACTGGGGGGGGCTTAATAACGATGGAAAATGAACTGGGGGAAGTGGTAACAATAGGAAATGAACTGGGGGCTTGATAATGCTGGTAATGAACTGGAGTGCTTGATAATGTTGGGAAATGAATCTGGGGGCTTGAT
>JAACNH010001918.1:0-52025 GCA_019447015.1 Hymenochirus boettgeri
GGCTAAAGTCCGGAATTCGATAGCATACTGTCCTGCAGAGCGGGAGCCTTGCTGTGATTGCATCAACCAGGAGAAAGCAGCAATAGGTTTGCCTGGAGCGTCAAATATTTTTCGGAAAGTTTCCAGAAATAAGGAGATGTCGTTAACCACTGGGTCATTTTTCTCCCACAGGGGGGATGCCCAGTCCAAGGCGTTGCCTCCCAACAAGGCAATGACATATCCGACTTTGGCACGGTCTGAGACAAAATGGGAAGGTTGCAACTCAAAATGTATAAGGCGTTGGTTAACGAACCCTCGACAGGCTTGAGCGTCCCCTTCATACCGCACAGGAGGTGGTATTCGCGGCTCTCTATGGGGAACAGGTTCTCTGGGCAGAACAGGAGGAGCAGGAGGAGTAGGGCCCGGGGATAACCGAGCAGAAATGGAGTCCAGAAATTGAGCTAGTTGATTCTGCTGGTGCTCAAGGGCATCCATGCGGAGGGAAATAGTCTGAAGAGTCTTGCCCAAACTTGCCGCAGCTTCCTCAGGTACTTCCATGGTCTATTCGTACTGTAATGAATTGAGTCCCGAAGGGACGAAGTTCACTGTACCTTTTAGGAGGAGTTCAGACTGTAGGAAAACAAACCCATTAAAGTCAAGGGGAGAAAATAGTTTGAAATGTTCTAGTTAAATACAGTTAAAATAGCAATGGTAACTTACTATAAATGGCTGTAGGACCTAGGAATTGGTCTGGGGAACATGTCTATATTGCCAAAACTTGTTTAAACGCTAACTTTTCCCATGATCAGGCAATTGCCTGCATTGAGCTCTTGCTACATTCGAGGCTTATCGTCAATTGGGGGGTTACTGAACGATAAATTTGGGGGTTATTGCCAATTTGAGGGTTACCAGTCAATACATTCAATGGTTATTGCGAATTTGAGGGTTGCAGAATGAACTGCTACATTCAAGGGTTACCGAATGATATATACAAGGGCTACCAAATGAACCACTACATTTGAGGGTTATCACAGAAATGCCACATTCGAGGGTTATCACTGAGCCACTGCATTAGAAAGCTATTGACGAAATGCTAAATATTGAGGGTTATGGCAAAATACGCTAATTATCGAATATTGAAAATATGAACTATGAAATTTAGGGAAGTTCTAAATAGCCAGGGTTCATCTGAACTATTTAAGCTCGGGTCGAACTCGAGTTCAAGTTCTAGCCCATCTCTATTTCTAATTCATATCCCTATATAGAGATAAATAAAGGATTAAATAAAGGATGAATAAGTCATTAAACTGTTTCTTGCACTAATTCAATCAAACATGATTGATACGTATGATTGTAATAAATGGCCAGGAGGCCGGGGTACTTACGAGTACGCTTTAGGAGGATGGCAGGTGGGATTGCAGAACTGGATACAAGAGACTGCTGGGAACTGTAGGCTGAGGAATGGTGGCTAGGTGCTGCTGGAGAGAAGGCAGGACACTAGACGAGGAGCATGCAAATCTGAATGTTTAATCCAAGCTCTTTCTTCCGGACCAAAACCTTTCCAGTGGACCAAATACTGAAGAGACCTCCTCAAGAATCTAGAGTCCAAAATCTTCTCGACCTCAAACTCTTGCTGCACCTCAACGGAAATTGGAACGAGAGGTAGTAAAGATGTGAAATACTGATTAGAGCACACTGGCTTGATGAGAGAAATATGAAACACGTTAGGAATCCGCATGCTGGAAGGAAGTTGGAGGCGAACAGCCACCGGACCAACTAATTCCAGGATAGGAAAAGGACCAATAAATTTGGGTCCCAGTTTGGAGGAAGGAACCCGTAGATTAATACGAGCAGAGGAGAGCCACACTTTATCTCCAACCAAATAAGCTGGGGGTTCTCTACGTCTCCTGTCTGCTGCAGTTTTTTGTACCAGAGCAGATTTCTGAAGGCTGATTTCCGTAGCATGCCAGATAGCCGACATCATTGGCAGCGGGTACTTGTGTGAAAAGAAAATCTTGAGAAAAAACATCTAGGATTAGTCCCAAAGACACACAAAAAAAGAGATTTCCCAGTAGAGGCATGAGGTGAATTGTTATGGGCAAACTCAGCCCAAGGCAGAAGGTTAGCCCAATCATCCTGAATATAGGAAATGTAACAACGAAGATATTGTTCCAAAGACTGGTTAGTGCGTTCAGTAGCCCCGTTGGACTGTGAGTGGTAATACAAAGAAAATTGTAACTTGATGTTCATGGATTTACAAAGCGCTCTCCAAAATTTGGAAACAAATTGAGTACCTCTGTCAGATACTATTTTAGAAGGGAGTCCATGAAAGCGGAACATATGAGAAATAAATAGTTGAGCTAACTCCGTCGAAGATGGTAGTTTGGGGATGGGAACAAAATGGGCCATTTTGCTGAAGCGGTCTACTGACACCCATATAACCGTGTTTTTCTTGGAAGGTGGAAGTTCAACAATAAAGTCCATGGATAGATGGGTCCAAGGTCTGGATGGGGAGGGGTTGAAGAAGACCACAGGGGAGGGTTCTAGAAGATTTAGATTGAGTACAGCTTGAACACTTGAACAAAGTCTTAACATCTTTTCTCATTTTGGGCCACCAAAGGGAACGGGCAATAAGATTTTTTAACACCGGGATGTCCGGCTTGCTTGGAACAGTGAGTATGAAGAAGCATTGTTTTCCGAAGTGAAACAGGAACAAAGATTTTGCTAGAGGGTGTGTCTGGAGGAGCAGAATCTTGTGCGGCTTGAATCTTGGAACAGAGTTGAGGAGATATAGAGGCCAAGATTTTAGTGGTTGGGATAATGGAGCCCTTATCTTGATTAATACAGTCGGAAGCAACAAATGATCTGGAAAGGGCGTCAGCTTTTTTATTTTTGGAACCAGGTTGGTAAGTGATAATAAAGTTGAATCGGGAAAAGAATAAGGACCACCGTGCTTGAGGGGGATTTAACCTTTTAAGATTCTGGATGTATTCGAGGTTCTTATGGTCGGTAAGGATGGTGATAGGTACAGAGGTGCCTTCCAAAAGATGACGCCACTCCTCGAGGGCCAGCTTGATGGCAAGAAGTTCCCTATTCCCGACATCATAGTTCCGCTCATTGGGTAGAAACTTCTTAGAAAAATAAGCACAGGGATGGAGTTTCCTTTTAGTGCGAAAGGATGGCTCCTGCACCCAAATCCGAGGCATCAACTTCAATGTAGAAAGGAAGACTAGGATTTGGATGTACTAGAACTGGTGCATCAGCAAAGGCTTCCTTGAGTCGTTTGAAGGCTTCAAGGGCTGCAGGGGTCCATGAATGAGGCCTACCACCTTTACTGATGAGGGCTAATATCGGAGAAATTATAGAAGAGAACCCTTGAATGAATTGTCTGTAATAATTGGCAAAGCCAATGAACCTTTGAATGGCTTTGGTTCCCATAAGAAGAGACCAATCTTGGATGGCCGAAACTTTCACAGGATCCATCTGGAAACCTTGTGCAGATACGATGTAGCCCAGAAAGGGTACTTGCGAACGCTCAAAAAGACACTTTTCCAGTTTGGCATATTGGCTATTCTCTCTCAGACGTAGAAATACCTGTTTAACATGGAGGCGGTGTGAGGGTAGATCTTGAGAAAAGATTAAAATGTCATCGAGATATACAACTACAGAGATCCCCAACATATCTCGGAAAATGTCATTCAGGAACTCTTGGAACACCCACTGCTGGAGCATTACAAAGGCCAAAGGGCATTACGAGATATTCGTAGTGACCGTCCCTGGTGTTAAAGGCTGTTTTCCACTCGTCACCTTTGTGTATACGGATCAGATTGTATGCTCCATGAAGATCCAGTTTGGTAAATATTTTAGCCCATTTTATCTGGTCAAACAGTTCAGAGATGAGAGGATTATTTAAACCACGGTAGTCGATGCAGGGTCGTAAACCTCCGTCTTTTTTTTCAACAAAAAAAAAGTTTGTATGAAACCCCTAGACAAATGTTCAGTAATGTATTCTTTCATGGCCAGAGTTTCAGAGGGGGACAGTGGGTATGTGCGTCCCCGAGGAGGCATAGTACCTGAGAGAAGATTGATGGGGCAATCGTAGGATCGGTGCGGTGGTAGCTTCTCAGCTCACTTTTTACAAAAACAGATCAGAGAAATCACTATAACATTCAGGGAGATTTTTCTCAAAAACTTTTCAAACTTTCAAAACTTTTCAAACAGAAAGGACTCCAAGACTTGAGTTCATTGTTAGACCAATCTATAACAGGGTTGTGTAATCTGAGCCATGGAAGTCAGGGGAGCGGAAGGACTTTAGGGCTTAAGAAGAGACAAATGTTCTTGGTGAAATATGCCAATGCGAAATAGGACTTCGTATGTAGATTTGGAAATGAATTCAGAAGCCAAAGGGTTATTGTCAATAGCCAGAACTCGAAGAGGTTGCTGCAAGTGAAGGAGAGGAAGCCCCAATTGTGCTGCATAGGTAGAGTCAATGAAGTTTCCAGCTGCACCGGAATCGACAAAGGCCTGGGAGGAAAAAGTTTTACCATTGAAGGCGATAGTTGCTTGTAGAAAGAGTTTCCGTGGTTCAAATTAACATTACCTAGAAGGAGCTCTTTCTTAACTTTTAGGTCATGGAGTTTCCCGACTTCTGGGGACAATTTCTTACAAAGTGTCCTTGCCCAGCACAATAGAGACAAAGTCCATTAGTACGTCGGCGTGACTTTTCCTCAGGAGACAGATGAGTGCCGCCAACTTGCATAGGCTCTTCAACCGAAGATATTAGTTTCGGAAAGGTCTGAGCAGGCCTAGGAAAGGTCTTAGGGAAGCTGGAACGAGCTACAGTCCTTTCTGCCTGCCGTTCACGAAAGCGGGTATCAATCTGGATGCATAGAGTATTCAAGTCTTCCAATGGGACAGGTAATTTTCTAGATACTAATTCATCCATGAGGCGGTCAGAGAGTCCCTGCCAAAAGGCTGCTGTAAGTGCCTCATTGTTCCAAGAAGTCTCTGCAGCAAGGGTACGAAATTCAATTGCGTATTGTCCCACGGAACGAGACCCTTGGCGGAGCTGCATCAAACGGGGGGATTGCAGAACTGGATACAAGAGACTGCTGGGAACTGTAGGCTGAGGAATTGCGGCTAGGTGCTGCTGGAGAGAAGGCAGGATACTGGAACTGGCAAGGAGTCTCTGGAGCAGGCAAGGTAAGTCTCTGGAGCAGGCTAGGTAAGTAGTTGGTGCAGGTACGTCTACGATGCCGCCCACCTGGAAGTGCGGCACGGGACCAGAGCGGCAGGTAAGTTCGTGACAATGATATTGTGTTGGAACAGTCTATGGATTCCCTCTTGGCAGGTCCAGTTGCAGCTCAACAATGGAGAGAAGAATGTCTTAACCTCTGCACTGAGCACTAGTGTGTTCATAGTGGTGTTGGCGCATGAAAGCACCAGCTGTGCTTTCATGCGCCAACACAGTTCCAACACAAAAATAGTGGTGGAACTGTCTGGGTCAATTTTGGGATCTCAGGGTTCTAATTCTGAGAATTTCAATACAGATGCTCAGGTGACTTCTAGGGTTTTAAAGGGAATATAAGTAAAAGTGGGCTTTCCATACCCTCCTTTTTTTATATCTACTGTATCTACACAAACATTCACACACATAATTTCCACTGTGCACTAATGGGCACAATTTTGCTAGTAAATATATATATTTCATTGTTATTTTCTACCCTCTGATTTATTCAAATGAAAGTTATAGGGAAAAAATGAGCAATTTTAGAAAGTAAATTCGTTTTGTTCAAAACACCATTTGAAAAAGCACTTCAAAATATTGTTAAAACTCTTCACACACAGTAAAAGAAAACAGTAGAGATTAAAAAAGAAAAAAAGTACACGTTATTTTTTTCTCTTATTTTTCACTATAGATAGTTTGAAAAAGAATACTAGTAATACTAGATTGGTAAAAAAAAATAATTCAGACTTTAATTAAATGTTTATAAGGGCTAGGCCCCACTATCGGGCTTTTTTTGCATGTGTTTTTCCGATCATTAAAATCGTGGCAACACACCGAAAATGTGCATTTTTGGGTGCGATTGCAAATTGCTTTCTGCTTTTTTTGACCGCAACCGCATGCATTTTTCTATATCTAATGAAAAAACACATGTGCAAACGCAACAAAATCGCACATGAGATTGCAGGCAATTACGTGTGCGATTGCGTTTCTGGTGCTGTGTGGCCGTGCCCTAAATGAGATTAACTAATGGAACCAACAAACTTAATGCCGATAATGTAGATTAATTATTTCTCTGCTCATCATTTCTACATTTTATTTTGAGGGTCCTACACTTAGTATACACTTAGTACCAACATGTAAATGCTTCTGTGTTTTACCTTCTTTGAAGAATGCAGAGGAGCATGCCAACATATCTGGACTTTGTGTGACTTGAAAATACTATACATGCATAATCTATGCAGGCAGCAAAAGATCCATGCAACTTGTTTTGACACCTTTATAGTTGAATGATTAATTGTAACCACCATAGATTAAGAAAAGCAACATAAAACATAGAATACATTAGAATGTAAACATATCAATGTAGTGTAATGGGGGGCGGGGGATTGCAGTGAAGTACTATACGCAGAATGTATGGTTCCACTCTCTATTGCTGCTTAGCAACTTTTGCTAAATTGTAGTAGAGAAATAAAAGGTTCCATGACATCTGCCTTGAAAGATTCTGTAAACAAATGTACAAATTGTAGTTACTTCTCTAAACTTCAAAAATGTAACTGAGAATGTAGACAATTGCGTTATGTACAATGCTGCACCACAACTATTTCCATAGCCCATTCAAACATATGCCAGCTTCTGTTTTCCTTTAAAGTTGAACCTTTATCCCCAGCCTAGGATGCATTATGGCAGCTTCATTTGCATTGAATTTGTTGGGGTGAGTGCAAGAGCCAATGGAATAATTCATTCTTAATGTTCTTAACTTTAGCTGAAAACCTTTTTTTTTTTTTTTATTCCTATCCATTTAAAATAAAACATATGGTTAAAGGGCATCATTTTGACATTTAAACATTTACCCTTCAACACATTTATATCCTTTAGAAAAATAGCAGAATCCCTTATTTTGCTTGTGATACTTTCCCAGAAGCCTATTTATTTCATCGTGTTCTTTATTATTTTTTCCTCCACTGGCAGAAACTGAATGGATGTTTTCACCAGCAGCCAAATCGTATATCGTAATGGCTAGAGAAGGTCGTTCTCTTTGATGACAGAATTATTAACACACATTTAAATGTGAGATCTTGTGGCCTGGAAACTATAAATCCAATAAATGTTGAAAACTGCACTGCTAATTCAGATGGTGAGAAAGCTTTAATATTCTTCGTTTGGTTTCGCACAAGAGCCATTACAGTAGGGGTTACAAGATGCTACCTCAATGAATTTTTACTGGCTAATTACAAGATTTAATCATAAGGAATATGTGAGGGAATACACTGCACAAAGCTTGAGTAAAAATACATTATTTGTAGCTAGCTATGCAGACTAGACAACGATATACCTGGTGGTCCATGTCATATCTATTATATTTTATTGCTCTGAATTTTGTGTGCATTGCCTAATTATTGTTCAATGCCATTTACAGAGTTCTCTCAAGGTCGACCAAAGTGTTTCTGTTTTGTTCCAAAACCATATGTTTTTAGTCCTTGTTCTGCATGGTTGTTTATTATTGCTAAAACTTGCTATGCAAGCATCTCTACACGAGGAAAAGATCTTCAAAATCTGTCAAACTTTATTCTATGGGTAGAAATAGCATCTTAATTTGTAGTTCATGCAGATTTTCAGAAATATCCTATAATTGCAATTAAAAAGACATTGTGACCTGAAAGAAAAAATTGCCAGTTTCAAAGTAATTATGTCCTACAACCTACATATTCAAAAATATTAACACATAAAAATCTCTTTTCACATTTATAGAACATTGCCTGACTCTGACCAATTGTACAATTAAGATTATTAAGAATGTATTTACATAACAGCTGTGATCAACCTAACCTCTGATAATTCAGTCACTTGGAGGGTACAGATGGACTGGAACCAAACTTGAATTCGACCCGAATTGTAATAGTTTGAACTCTTTAGAACTGCCTGATTGTGGGGAAAGTTATAGGGCTATGTACCGAGAGCCGTTGTTGCTCTCTATTGCTTCCACTAGGCAATGTACTGGGCCGATAATGGCCGATAGCAAATGGGGTTTAACACCAGCTATCTGCTGCCATTAAAGTTTCTGTCTTAAAAGGACATAATTGGCTGGGTACATAGCTTGCGTCTGTTGCACAACACAGTTTTTGTGTACTACCGCAACCGCCATAAGTTATGCCTTAAAATCATGTAAATCCCTTGGTACATGGGTTAATGTGGCTATAAGATGGAAAAAAGATGATAACAGACCATTTCCCTGGTGCCAGAGCCATTTGCAATAAGTTACCATTGCTATTTTAACTATAATTAACTAGAACTTTTCAAACTATTTTCTCTGATTGACTTTTTACTGAAGTTCTATAGTTTGGAAACGAACTGAACTTTAGGAAGTTCTGTCATCTCTAGTGGAGAGTAGCAGAAGCAGTCAATCAATGTGTTAGTAATGTCAGAGACTTAATGCTTAGTCTTTACAACTAAAAGTAAAGACATCATGGATATAAAATAATACCTTTTTTGACTAACAAAAATGATTGAAAATACAAGCTTTTGAAGCACTTAAGATAGGCATACACGGCATTGATATTCCAATCTTTGTTGAGCTCAGAGTCCAGAGCTGAGCTAAGGGAAGGCCACACTGCCGTGCTATGTGGTAGATTTTTAGGAATGCATCTATTTGCACTTCTAGTAAGAAAGGCTTATAGCAGAGGTGGTCAGCTGATTAAAAAACTCATAAAAGCATCTAAAGAACGCAACTGTTTAATTTCATTTACATGCCAAAGCTCTGATGGTGACTATTTTGTGGAAAATGGTATGACTCATTAAAAAACCCGGGAAGATTTTTCTAAAACCAAGATCGATTACACCAAATCGGCATTGTATGATCATTATAGTTTTGTGTATGGCCACATTAAAGGACAACTCCACCCTCATAAGAATATCTTTTAGAAAGAATGGTCTCCTTAAAATATGTTGATATATCGTAGTTTGTCCTATGAATTCATTAATGTATGCCTGCTATGCTTCTGGATGCCTCATGGAAACTGAGCAATTTAGAAACCTTGACTGAGCCTGGGCATGCTCAGAAGAGGCAGACAGGGGATTAACATTCAGTCATTGGCTGTGATGGCAACTGTCAAATCCATAACTGACAGTTGCTAACTGGAAGAACCAGGAAACAGTAACAAGGGAAACAGGACATTGTGCAGGATTTCAGGTTAGACTTATATATTTCAGATTTCAAACTATTACAGTTTAGGGTGTTGGGGGGTGATTTACCTGTATGTAAACAAGAAAAGAGATGATCAATGCACATTCCTGGGACAACCTTCCCAAGAAAATGCAACCAAGCTGGGAGTGTCAGCCCAGATAAATGACCCAAGGTAAATTGTTAGGACCTTCCATACTGGGGTTACCTTGACATGGTTGGAAGGCTTTTCACTTTTATGCATACAATTGTAACTAAAAACACCCATGTTTTTACTGTTTTCACTAGCATAGATATTATGATATATGGGGCCCAGGAATGTGCATTGATCATCTCTTTTCTTGTTTGTTCTATTGTTTTGGTCAGATCGGTAGCATTTCCGCTATATGTTATAATAATGTTGCCATAGGAGTGCTCCCACAGCCCTCCTTTCTGTTTATGTATTGTAGCAGAGTTTCTCTGCAGGAAGATAGACCAAGCTTCCATGTGGTAGTAACACCCACAACATGTCCCTTTAATTGGAGGTTTAACACCTTGACACCTTGAAAACTAAGCATTGGATGGGAGGCCTCTTTCCCTCCTGGTTAAAAGCCAGTAGGCAGGGGGAAGTGATAGCCTTTAATACTAATCCAATGCAAGGTCAGGGAGACAACCTTCCCAAGAAAATGCAACCAAGCAGGGAGTGTCAGCCCAGATAAATGACCCAAGGTAAACTGTTAGGACCTTCCATACTGGGGTTACCTTGATGTGGTTGGAAGGCTTTTCACTTTTATGCATAAAATTGTTACTAAAACCCCCCATGTTTTTACTGTTTGCACTAGAACAGATATTATGATAGTATATGGGGTCCAGGAATGTCTATTGATCATCTCTTTTCTTGTTTGTTCTATTGTTTTGGTCAGATCAGTATCACTTCCGCTATATGTTATAATAATGTTGCCATAGGAGTGCTCCCACAGCCCACCTTTCTGTTTATGTATTGTAGCAGAGTTTTTCTGCAGGAAGATAGACCAAGCTTCCATGTGGTAGTAACACCCACACCCAGTCCCTTTAATTGGAGGTTTTACACCTTGAAAACTAAGCATTGGATGGGAGGCCTCTTTCCCTCCTTGTTAAAAGCCAGTAGGCAGGGGGAAGTGATAGCCTTTAATACTAATCCAATGCAAGGTCAGGGAGACAACCTTCCCAAGAAAAATGCAACCAAGCAGGGAGTGTCAGCCCAAATAAATGACCCAAGGTAAACTGTTAGGACCTTCCATATTGGGGTTACCTTGATGTGGTTGGAAGGCTTTTCACTTTTATGCATAAAATTGTTACTAAAACCCCCCAGGTTTATTACTTGTTTGCACTAGCATAGATATTATATATATGGGACCCAGGAATGGTCATTGATCATCTCTTTTCTTGTTTGTTCTATTGTTTTGGTCAGATCAGTATCACTTCCGCTATATGTTATAATAATGTTGCCATAGGAGTGCTCCCACAGCCCACCTTTCTGTTTATGTATTGTAGCAGAGTTTTTCTGCAGGAAGATAGACCAAGCTTCCATGTGGTAGTAACACCCCCAACATGTCCCTTTAATTGGAGGTTTTACAACCTTGAAAACTAAGCATTGGATGGGAGGCCTCTTTCCCTCCTTGTTAAAAGCCAGTAGGCAGGGGGAGTGATAGCCTTTAATACTAATCCAATGCAAGGTCAGGGAGACAACCTTCCCAAGAAAATGAAACCAAGCAGGGAGTGTCAGCCCAAATAAATGACCCAAGGTAAACTGTTAGGACCTTCCATACTGGGGTTACCTTGACGTGGTTGGAAGGCTTTTCACTTTTATGCATAAAATTGTAACTAAAACCCCCCATGTTATTACTGTTTGCACTAGCATAGATATTATGATATATGGGACCCAGGAATGTGCATTGATCATCTCTTTTCTTGTTGTTCTAATGTTTTGGTCAGATCGTAGAACTTCCACTATTTGTTTAAAGTAATTTTGATACAGGAGTGCTCCCACAGCCCCCCTTTTGAGTTTAGACTTTAACTAATGTGCTAGATTTGTTTATACATGCAAAATGATACAGTTGCTGTAAAAATTTCCATCACCTGGGACATAGTTATAAACTTTTGGTATTTTCCCTATTTCCCTATTAGTGAAAATCAAAATGATTGTTATTTTCGCCATATTTTTAGTCTGTTTTTTGCAGCGTCTACGTATGGTAGTAGTATCAGAAATGTGCAACAGCATCATTGCTGTTTTCATTGCCCTTAGCATGGCGAAAAGAGAAATTGACTGCAAGCAAAGGTAAATTGTGAAAATCAGAACCTTAAAAGGCAATCTTAGTAGAATCTGACAATTGTATTACAGTAAATGCTGGAAAATATTCTAACATCCTCCCTGGACTCTTATAAGTATGAGAAAACTCCATAATATACTGACACCTTCCAATGACCCACTGGCAGGCTACATATATGGGCACTTATTGTATGCGTTTGGCACCTTAGAATTGGTAATTTTAAATGGCTGAACTAAGCACAAGAAAACACTTTTGATTTTTAAATATGAAAACAGCTACCCCGACGATGCATGGTGATATTCCCTGATAAGCAAGGAGGCAATAGGCAGCAGTAATGACTTGTCGACGCCTGTTCCATCCACGATAACAGCAGTGAAAAGTTTACGAATGTCTAAAAACATGCCTGAGAATACAACCTGTACATGGTAAAACCGTGTTCCATCCGTCTCCTCATTGGTAAATGTACAGTTTTAAAGAAGGGTACGGAGAACCAAACAAATATATTAACGGTGGTCCCATATTTATTAAAGAGTAATGGGGATCACCCTTATATATTGTTTGGTTCTCCTTACCCTTTTTTTGCTACTTTATATATGCCCCAAGACGATAACTTAAAATCATTGGAGATATTTATCTTCTTTATATCCTTAACCCTTTAAGAGAATCATCTTTTTTAGTATACTGTTAGGTTAGACATTTGCAGTAAAATTTTTACAGTATGCATCTTCACAAAACATAAAAACCAGTCGTCTAAAGAGAATACAACATGTGAACAATTAATAATGGATGTTTTATCTGTACATTGTTGACTTGAACATATGTTTTCTTTTCATGCCCTGAGGTTTGAATGGCTAAAAATACAATATACCATATATAAACTTTACTTTTACTCATAAGAAATATAACATTGTTCTGCATCAATAAAAGATTATACTGTTTAGTGTTGGTTGTGATTTACTTTGAGACTAAAGATAGCCATACACATCTGACTGTTGTCACATATACACAATACATTCCACTGGGATCTGTCTGTAATATGTGAAAAAACTCACACATATACACTTACCTGATTAACTTTTCCATACTCTAAATGGTGATCAACTATTCCAGTGACCTAACATAACATGGTTGTTATTGAATCTCTATTAATAAAGGATATTTGAATGACATACATCTGTCTTGTTTGGGGCACTAAAAAAACCTTAATAGATGCTTCAGAGACTTATTCAACCTGCATGCTGGTTAATCTCAGTGCTCGTTCAGGACAAACAGATAGTTCGCCACAACCAATCATGCTGCCCCACTGGGAACCGCACAATCAGGCGTTATTTACCAACATTCTCGATCGCCTGTTCCCAACTGACTGTTCACTGTAATATCAGCCAGTCTGCCAAAATATTGTACCCAGCCAAAGTGTTTGTTAAAACACAATTCTTGTTTTCTCTTAGGTTTGTGTAAAACAATAATATACATCATAGCAAAGAGTTGTTTCAACTTTGAAAGCAATTCTTTAAAGGAGAACTAAACTTTTTTTTGAATACTAATGTGAAAGCTTTACTCCTCAGAACACCTATACATTGTAAGTTTCTTCTCTAGCAAGTTTTATTTAGACATGTAAGTAATAGATTCGGTAACTAAGAAGTTTATTTATTTAGTTTATTCTGTTCCTAGCTGGATAAAGCTTAAATGTATTTGTATTCCTTGCAAATGCTTTGGTGGCTCGCCTGCTAATGTGTTTGTTTTAGAAACACACAGCTCACAAGGTCACGGGTTTGAATCCCCAGACTCACTTTTTTTGTTCCATTATGTTCCTAGCAAAACATAAAAATTCTACAGGTTCCAAGTAGTATTTCTTTGGGTTGGGGGTAAAAGCTTTGCTTTTAGCAAGATTCATTTCCCCAGATTTACTTTTATTTTTTCTGAATAAAAAAAAAAACCCATGCTAGCTAAGAAATACACTGCAAAAATTACTTTTCTTTTTTGTATGAAAACCAAACGATTATATCATTATTAGGGAATTCTCTGTTCTGTGTCAGGGAGAGTGATCTCAGAACTGTAACATGTTTGGCTGTCAGCTTCTAGGAAGCAAGGCTGCAGCTTCCTTGTTTGATCTGTTGAGCACTACAGAGCATGTTAAATGTCCTGTGTACATTTAGGCTCTTTTCACCCAGCTAATGGGTTATGGGAGCTAACCCCAAGTACCCAAAGGTTAATTTTTAAATCACCCAGTAGCTACAGCAAAGTGAGAGGTGAGACACAGTTGTTGTCTTTTTGTAATGTGCTCTGTCTATTGGGACGATGTTGCTTGGAGACTTTAGTTCCCCTTTAAGTGTAGTTTAGAAATTAGTTTTGATAAATACACAATAAGGCATTCTATTGATGGTTTTCTTAATGTTAATGCACAGAGAGCCAATCATTTTTTTACATGCCACTTTATGATTCAGCTTTTTCGGGTTTGTTTTTTTGCAAATTACAAATGAACACAATGCATTTATTAGTTTTAGGTTGGCATTCTATATGTAAATGCCCTTCTGTGTCATATGGACTTTGACAGCTTTATAAGTCTCGTCTCTTCTCTCATCAATCACTTTTGCTTATCCATTTCCCTAGTTCCCGCTTGAAGGGAAAAAAAGGATTTAAACTTTGATGGTATTGGAACTAAGGGAAAGTGGCCATCATATCACAGATACAGTTTATTCCTATTCCTAAGGGCTAATCTACTTTTTTCAAGTATACAAAGAGTAAATGCAGTTTGTTGATTCTGATCACTAAAAAAAAAAATATTATAAAAATAAAAATATATTAACCTGTTACTTATCCTTCTGAAAATAGATTTTTGTGAGATGTTTTGCAAGAGGCTAAAAGGAGATGCAATAACAATTCTTATTTTAAAAGTACTCAGGTTAAGTATAAAACCCAACATGATGTACTGTGGGGTTAACATGGGTTTTACACGTTAAAATATTTGGAGTTTCGCAGTGTACTTGATGCAATAACACATTTTAAGTTTTACACTACCTAGTGGCATGAAACTTACAGGCCGATGCAGAGAAAAACAAATTGGGTTTTCTCGAGAGACTGCATTATGGAATCCCGCTCGGTAAGACAAAACTTTTTTTTCTCTGCATCGTGTCGGTACTCCACAGTGTTAATGGTGTTAAGATTGTTGTGCTAATCTTAGCTAAGACCTTACTACATTGGCAACGTATCGCTATTTCCAAAAGTTCACGGTTATGGCGCAACCAGGACGAAAATAGTTCAAAACCCATGCTAACCCGATATTACATGCGGTAGCATGGGTATTGGACTACTTTGAGGCAAATACTGCCGTTAAGCTTAGGCCCCTTAATGTGTAAAATATCAGGGTCTATATCTATACACGCCATGCTGCTTAACTGAATGCAAACCCACAATGCACTAAATCTCACAGTAAAAATGTCTGTCAGAATTTATTCCACACTAGGCCATAGAGAAATAGAAAGAAAACATGTAACATTTAGAAACCTACTGTTCTAAACAAAAAATAATTAAACATTTAAGGGACACCTAAATTAAAGTTCTCTTGTTGTCCTTGTGATTTCATAAAACTGTGGACAATCTGAGCATTCTATTTTGAAGTCATCATTGTTATTTTTAAACACTATGCATGAGCATTGACACTTGGTGGAGTTTTAACCAGCCCTCTTATGCCAGCAATTTACTGAATACAGCCTTGTAGATGAATTACAAGTAATCTTGGCATGAAACCTTAGGACGATGCTGTTCCCGAAGCTGCGCATCTTACCTTCTCAGATCCGTGATGCAGCAAATCCCTTTGTGAGATGTACTGCAGGATGCAACGGTTTGAGCAGCCACTCCAGAATTTTTAAAAATTACGTTAAACCGACTATACATGGTAATATTATATTTACATTAATTTGGCCGGTTAGTGCCTGATAAAGCATCGCACCCCATTATGTTTAAAGTTCTGCATCTCATTATGTTTCATGTGTCCCAGAGGAATTTTCAGAAAAGGTTCTGGTTTTATTGAACATGTCTTCCCTGTGACTTTAGTCTCTCTCCTCTATATAGTTGTCAAACAAGACGCTAATACATTTATATATTATACTTACAGGTCAGTATGTCTATTCTTATAATATGTCCACCTATTATCAAGACTTTCGCCCTCAGTTATGCCAGTCCAGTATTTTGTATGTATTGCTTGTTCATTAACCTTTTGTCACAAAACCTCAGACTCTGCTGTATATCAAACTGCTGCCTCAAGTGTTGATTCTCTGTAGCCTTTAAAAGAGTTTTATTTCCCCTGTAAATTTCCCAATTCACAATGAAATTCGCATCGTCATACAACCACCTCTCTTATTAAGAATTAATCTCGATACATCTTACACAGCTTCAAGCGACATTCTAAAAGTGTTATTCTTTCATATGTGCCATTCTTTGAAGGATCCCAATGCATGGAGTTTGTGTAAAACCCAGCAAGGAGCTGTTTTAGCTTCATTGAGTAAAAGTCCTTCAAAATAAAATAGTAAAAGCATATTTATCATTTCATCATAGATTCTATTAAACCAAAACTGTCATCTTGGGACACATCTGCATATGTGAAAGTTACATTCCAAGTGACTGGCAAATATTTATTGATCCATTTAAAATCTTTTACAATATTTCATAGAGGTGAGTGTCCTATTACAAAAATTCAAAGAAGAATGCATAGTCATTTACTGTAGTAGGATAAGGCTGAAAAAAGATGTTTAACCTTTTTACCCTGCCCATAATACAAAGCGCAAAGACACCCAAATTATCTTTAGACCCCTAGGTTTTACAGTAGGAATGATCAATTTGAATGTATTTGGCACTCTTTCTATACGATTGTGAGTAACCCTGGCCTAAACACAATCCTTTTCATAATCACTATAGCTGCTCTTCCTCCTCCTCTCCCACTGGTAGCACCTATGGACATTCTGTTACCTTATCCACATCCACCTCCTCATCACTGGTGGGCAATGTCAAAATGTGCAGCAGAAGTTGGAACCTCACCTGCTGCAATTTTCCCCTGATGGCTGTTTCAGACTGCTGTGTGACAATGTCTCTTATTTATTGAAATCATCTTTATTAAGGAGGTAACAGGCAGATTTGAATCTGTAGAGTCAGTTTCTTTGATGCTCTATGGCTGTGTTTGTGAGGAGGTGGAAAAAAGCTGGTAAGCCAGTCAATTATCTGCATTCCTTGGTCTAGATTTATATCCCTAGCATGGTCACCCAGAAAAATAGCAGATGTGACTCATACCATATGATAGTCATCCTGCCTAGCAGTTGGTACAGTGTCACCAGCATGTTCTCTATCTCCGTATGTGAACCTCTGTCTTGTCCCTTGCCTGTCTGCCATTTTTTAAAACCCTAAGCACAATATACACTACAGAAAAAACCCAACATAACATTACACAGATTATACAAATACTTAACCTCACCTCACCTCCTCACCTCAAACACCTCCCAGAAAATGGAGCACCGAGTTGGTTTTAAAATGTGTTTTTTTTTACTGCCACTCTGAAACAAATGTTTTAACTTGCCTCATTAGAGGTGTACCCCTGACCGTATAGCGAAAAAGTATCTACATGGCAACACTTGGTTAGACAGTAATCGCTAATTATCTAATTATACACACAAAACTGGAATGATAATGCGAGCCTCACAGAAACGAATGTTCAACTACTTTGTCAAGCTTAGCATTACTCTTGTGCCTCATAGAGCATACAGGAAGTACTGGACATTTTTAATAAAAGATACCATTCAACAAATGAAAATCACACCACTAAAGTGAAAAAAAAAGATTGTAATATTATTTGTTAAATTCACATATTTACCCAATAACCTTCAGTTTTATCCATGTTGCCAAATAATGTCATTTTAATCCAGAAAATGCAAAGGAAGCCTTGATTTAGTGTGACCTAAATGCACTCATCATTTTGGAAAACATATTTATGTGATGGAAAAAAGCACAGGGGTGCTTACTTATTTTTCCTTACGATAATAAAATAAAAAGACTGTGAAAGCCGTAACACATTCTAAAATCCTTACTGTGGTGCTAACAATATCTCTGATATCAACGATCCATGTATGGTTCACCTCTTTCTTGCTATATTCTTTATATACATGCAAACACCAATCTGACTTCTGGCCTCTGAAACTAAAAGTCAAGAATGTTAAAAGAATGAAAATTACTTTGGCTTTTGCGGCATGCTTTGTTCACATACTGTCTGTTTAGCAAATAAATCTCTCTCATGGCTTTTTAACTATTCTCACAAGATGAAAGGAAAATTATAATGTTTTGTTATTAAATGTTTTCAAAGCGAATAGATGCCCTACCACGCCCCTGGAATGCCCTGGCCAAAGCCAGGTATTCTAGGATACACCATTTAGATCAGGTTTGTTCCAGCAAAGCAGGTCAGTTGGGACTGCTGGGTTTAGTTCAGCCAGCATTCTTGTGCTGAATCTAAAACTTATTTGACCTTTAACCCTTTAGTGACAGGTACACCATAGCCTACTTACTTGGCTGAGTGTCTATCTGGCCAAGTACGTCCTCAGGAAGGGACAATCAGGGGATTTAGTTGACAGCTTAAGCAGGAGTGGTTATATTGGAAACTTGACTTCTTTTAACTTCTATATTTTGGGACGAGGAGGAAACTGAAGAAAATCACATAGCCCTTTAACATTTTTCACCCAAAAATTCAGTGAGATCTCCAGAAATGTTACCCAGATCTGTAATTTGGTTAAGTACAGTTGTACAATATGGGTTTCTACAAAAAAACTTTACTAAAGCATTGAGTGCAAAATCTTAAAAAAAATTCTTTGCCAAAAAAATTGCAAAACTGTCTGGTAATGAATGTGTTAGGGAGCGTTTTCCCTCGAATTTTCGAGGAAAAAATGAAAATTTGTAAAATCCGAGTTCCATGGAATCCTGAGAATTTTAAATTTTGAATTTTTCGAATTTATAAAAATGACTAAGCTACATGACCTAAATTCACCAACCACAGTAGTAACAACCCCCTGGGTATGAAAGGCAGTGTTTAAAGAAGCACCATTTTGTCAGTGTGTTGGAGTGTTTAGTAGGAACCTTGACAGTGTTGGCGTTTGGAGAGCGATTTTTGCTTTTTGAGCAAATTTGAGCTTTGATTGTGTGGATTTCAGTGTGGTAGGTTAACACTGCTGTTATCCCCCTGTATTCACACATCTATAAACCCAAAAGTCCTTTTAAGGACTAACTTGTGAGACCCAAAAGTGTTAGTCCTTTTAAAGGCTTGGTGTCTTTTATTTCTCTCTGTCTGTTTCAGTGTATAAGCAAGCGTCTGTGTGATGGCCAGTACTGTCTTTTAGCACTCTATAGCTGTGCTTTTTTTTGCTTTTGTTTGCTTTTTTGTTTCTTCTGTCTGTATTTTTTTGTGTGTGTTAAAAAAATATACCAAAGAAAAAAACTCCTCTTGTTTGTTTCTGTCTGTGTCCTGTTTTTTGTGGGTGGGACTATAATTGGGGGAACCGTATAAACCGAGGTTTTCAGGCTTTAAAATGAACCTGAAAATCTGACCTTGGTTTATACTCGGGTTCATACTTCCTTAATCCGGCGGCCGCACCTTGTGTCCTGATCTGTCGGCTGATGTCACTAGTTGGTGCCTTTTGACTGCCCGGTGCTGAGTAGTGACGTCAGACGGCAGATCAGGACACAAATAATAGCCATCCTGGATTTGGCTATTACTGTAGGGGACTACTATATGGGAATTCCACTGTCCATTTAAAGGGCAACTAAAGCCTCAAAACAATACAGAATCAAAAGGCAGTAGTGATCATATTTTCTACCCTCGAGTCAATCACTTTTACTCCTTTTTTCAGGTAAAAGTTAGGTACCTCAGTTTATACTCGGGTTAGTTTATTCTCGAGTATATACTGTATATAGATATACCAACTTTGATTTGTGCATATACGAATGCCAGTGTCTTTGTAATACATCCTTAATCTCATACCACTTTCTACTCTGAATTGTTGTGTTCATCCTTAGAAACTGCCCTATTGGGATACTATCCCTTAGCCTTTTGGCATGATATCTTTATAACTCAGTAATGAATTTATTTCTGTATCCTTACGTGCCCGTCTCATAACTAGCCTACCCTCCTGAATGCTAATTTCTAAATCTAGAAAGTTCACTTTCTCTTTACTCCAACCCAAGGTAAGTATTATGTTTTTAGTGTTATTATTCAACTGCTGACAAACTCTCTTGCATCACACTTATATAGTATAGATATGTCTTAGACATATCTGATCCACAAGAAGTTTGTCTTTCCATCCCTCTCTGGATACAATGTCCTGACTTCTTTGTTCCAACCTCTCCAGGTGGAGACACACATACGCAGGGGTGCAAGTTGCACCCATAGCAGTGCCTCTCACCTGGAAAAAATTATAAATAGAATAAATTATAAATAGAAATAAATTATTTTGAGCACAATATTTAATAGCTGCAATGGTGAGTTCAGACTGTTCCAAGAACTTAATACCCCTGGACATAGGAAGTGTCTGCATGCCTCTGCCCCCTTCTCATGGGGTGGAGGAATACAGACCCTCCATGGCCATGGTGGCCAAGATCACATCATTATTCACCATAATAACTTCTATATTCTTATACAATCCTTTGTATCAATACATAAGATGGCAACGTATATAGGAAGGACGCAAAATACAGTTGACATATTTAGTTATTTCTGGGACCTTGTATACCTACAACTATAGGTCTACCCAGAGGGTGTTGTCTATTCTTGTGAACTTTGGAAATAGTGTAAATAGTATATAGTGGGTACCATTGGATGTTTAGTTATAAAAACAATTGATTTTGATTTTTGATTAATGATGTCCTTTTACCATGCAATACACAGTCTTGTCCTGTATTTTATCCATAGGAGTCTTTTGTAAAATATATACTGATTTTTATCTCTTAACAGTTTCATGACATCTCTTTTTTATCCATAATTATATTTCCCCCTTGTCAGCATTCGTATGAATATCACCTGTGCCCTAAGCAATAAACCCTTTCTTTTAACTTCATTTTCATTATTCTTTTTCTAATGGCCACATTAGGACATGCCGACAAGGGGGAAAACATATCGATTTATCCTGCGACCTGAGTAACCCACATGTTTTCTCTCGTCTTATCGCCATGTTGGATTCAACTCTTTCAAGTTACTCTATCATGAAAAGTTAACTCAATTCTTTAAGAGATTCGCATATTTTACTTCCACACATTTTCTTGCAAACAATTGAACATCTTTAATAACCTCAAATTTATCAACTGGGCCACTGGAGTGAAATGTAACCCTTTTGTAAAAGACCCACGGTGATGTTATCTAAGGTTCATTGGTGAGGTTAATTACCTCCAGATAAGAATTTAAAGTTACAGAGTGTTCCCCTGGGGTAACTCACTTCCATCGATCTCTTAGTTCTCACTGCAGACCTAGCTCTATTTTGCAATGGACTGGGTTGTTGGAGCGGAGACAGAAGCTGTCCCCCATTCACCCCCAGGCACAGCATCTCACTGACAGCTTAACAAAACTCCTGGCTGTTCAGCTGCTACCATTCAGTCTGATAGACAGTGCAGCGTTAGGGAGTTTGTGGTTATGGCACACCGCAGTGTCCCTGGCCCTAATTATACGTGCTAAGAAGGCAGTATCAGCCTGCACGGTACAGAGCTGCCGTCTGATGATGAGGAGGGGGATTTTGTTGACCTGGAACAAGAGGAAATGGGTCACTCCTCTAGGGGGACATCTCAACGCTCCCAAGCACCACATGTCATCCGTGGTTTGAGAGGTTGAGTCCGAGACTGTAGTCCTGGGTGACACCAACAACATGGGGTCCCTCTGAGGCAGGCAATTTGCAGCAGATGTGCTCCTTTATGTTGCAATGGCTGCTAAGGACCCCAGGATTATGGCCATCAATGAGAAGAAAAAGTACTGGGTGAGAGGACCTTCAGTACAGCAGGGGGTTTGTTACAGAGGGAGGATCCATCTCTCCACTGAGAATGTAACCGCCTGACATTCAAAGATGAATAAGGCGTGGATCACATCTCAGTACAGCATCCCTATTGCTGATGCCTCTGACTGAAGTCTTCTTGCCCCTTGCCTCCATACTGCTCCTTCCCACTGCCTCAGTGTCCACCTAGAGGCCTAGGTAATGCCAGCCCAAATGCCAACTAGCTAATTTTCTATTTGGTAGGGTCTGTATGGTCCTACCTCGCGCTACCATCATTAAGCTGTGTAACAGCTATTTTTTCCAGTGTAGGGTCAGTTGTGTGTCACCTTATAATCGCTGGCTAATCTATACTAAATTCTATACTGCCTGGCCCAAACCATATTTCACACCCTGTGGTGTCATCTGCACTGACCATTTGTACAGCCACAACAAGCTACTCTGAGGCTAATGTTTCTACGTGTTGTCAATCCTCCCGGCCCAAACCAACAGTCTTCAATTGTGGTGTCACCTGCTCTGAACATTTTGTACAGAAGAACTAAAGCTAAAATAACACTGTTTTCTTTGAATTATGAGTTTCTAGGGGAACTGAAGTCCATTTCCCAATAGACAGAGCACATTCACAAACATACAAGAACATGTGTCTCACATGTGGTTGCTGGGTGATTTATGAAACTTGCATGGGGGTACTAAAGGTCAGCTCCTATTAAACCCAGCTTTGTGCATGCAGTACATTCACTTGTTCTGTAGTGCTCAAAAGATCACAACAAGGAAGTTGCTGCTAAAATCCGCCCAAATACTGGCCTGGCACCCCTGCCCTGTTACACCAACCCCCCCCTATTATGCCCCTGGCTCCTCCCGACTGTGGATCTGGCCCAAACCATGCCTTCACACTGCATCCTTCCGTGACATCATGGTGACATCTCACAACGCTGTCCCCTCCTACTCTGAGGCGGAGGATAAAATTGGCAACCCTGCTCACAGCACATGTGCTGTGAGCAGGGAACATTTAAAAGCTTTATTTTTGCTAGGAAGAAAATAATAATAATATAATAAAAAATAGTAAAATCTGCTGTTTTTGTATTGAAACAGGAAGGCTTTATGCAATTCATACTGGCTAGTAAATAAACAGCAGTGTAACAAGCAGCTTTCAAAGTCTTATCAGAGGCGGAACACGGAACAACATGCAAGTCGTTTAGTTACAGAATCTATAACTTACTTGTAAATGCATGTCAGGTCCCTCCCTGGTCGGTCTCATTAGCCAAGGGAGATGAACTGGAGGGACTTCGTGGTACCCTTTCCAAGCTGCCTCCAATCGAGGCATCCATACGTGCTTCACGCACAAATCACTCCAGGAAAAGCTCCTTTATCTGACGGGCGATCCATCAGGTAGGTGACAATCGTTATATTCTACCTGTATTGGTTCCTGTGTTCCCTGCTTTTCTCTCTTGTGCTTGTCCCTTCCATTGCCTCCCAGCTCCAGGCTCCTGTGCTGTACCATGTTCCTGTTGCCATACTCTCAACTCCTTTAATTGCTTCTTCTGGTTCCTGTTGCCATATGGTCATCTCCTTCAGTTGCTACTTCTGTTCCTGTTGCCATATTATCATCTCCTATATTTGGCTGTTCTGGGTTCCTGTTGCCATACTCTCATCCCTACAATTTCTCGCTTCTAGGTTCCTGTTGTCATACTGTCATCTCCTTCAGTTGCTACTTCTGGGTTCCTGTTGCCATACTGTCATCTCTTACCTTTGCTCTTCTGGATTCCTGTTGCCATATTCTCATCCCTACAGTGGCTCCTCTGGGCCCTCTGTTGCCACCCTGCTCCATCGTATCCATACTCGCTCCAGGTCTTCTGCTACCTTCTCAGTCCAATTTCCCCAGCGTGCTCTTGGACTCCTGCCGCATTATCTTCTATTCACCCGCTGCTCCTGGTGTCAGATTGCAGAGCTGATCATCTCACTAACCAGTGACTGTTTCATGAGTGTTGGTTTCACATTACTTGCATTTTTACCCTACTGAGTTTGGGATGCCTGTCACCCTTACCAGGACATACCTAAACCAGAAATGTAATTGCTGCCATGTTCACCACCGAGGCTGCGCCCCAGAACGTGACATGTCACTTACAATGTATAGGTGTTCTGTGGAGAAATACTTTCATATTAGGATTATAAAAATGAAGTTTATTCTCCTTTAAGATGAAAGAAAAATTACATTTTCATTTTACTCCAAAGATAGATTTAATTAACAAGCGCTTTCATAGTCTTGTCGGTAACTTTTATATTGGTGTGGAGACATCTGTATAGAAAATAGTACACTAGAGAGACCCTGAAAACTGGGGTCAGGGGTGTGGCTCTTTGAAGACTTCACGGGGTGTTGTATTGGCAACAACATGGAAGCCTTCTTAAAGTAGTTACAGAATCTATAATTTAATATTAAATCTAATAATTACTAAATGCAACTTACTAGAGAAGAATCTTAGATTTTCGTTGGAGAAAGTATTTCATAATAGGATTAAAAAAAAATTAAGTTTAGTTCTCCTTTAAGTGGTGTTTTATAGGTTCTAGACTATGCCCAAGGTTCCTAGTTACTTATTTTTAGAGTGAGCATGGCAAAGAAGATTCAGTGTTTTCTTTCACCCCAAAAGCAGCAATTACATAGAGGCATGTCCACCATGATTGTAGGACCAATGCCCTCCAGCTTTAAAAAAAAAAAACACACACCTTCTCTCCCTCCCCTGCATATCCAGTGCTCTTTAGTTGTAAACATTTGTGTTTTATGGGGTGAATTTCCCATTGGGAAACTCTCTTCTATGCTTGTCCCATGAAAAGTGTCGGCGGGTGGGCCTATGTTTGTTCCTTGCCCTGTGATGTTATACCTGCTGTCTCTTAACTATGTAAGAAATAAATGGACTTCTTCACTTTTCCCGTGAGTAGTGGCTCATCCTTTTATATTTATTGTTCTTCTATGCTGATGCTTACTGTCTTGTTTCCACCTGTGATGCACATTGGTGACAGTGATAGTGGTTAGGGTAACCCTGTCCTACAGTAGCACAGTTTCTGTGTTCTCCAGCAAATTTGTACCAGAGTACAGATCAGTCCTGCCAGTACATCGGGTAATTCTGGTACTGGCGCCATGTGATCGATGAAAGGCACACTTTTTGTAGTTTGCGCTTCCCAAACATTTGGGAAGATTTTTACATTTGTTCTGAGTTCTCCAAATATTAGGATTCAGCTCCTAATATAGATGCTTTGGTAGTTCTGACTGTTAAAAGAACAACCATTCCTTAAAAGATGGGTCAAATTTATAAGATCCTATGGACAGAAACAATAAAGGATATTTATTTACCTTCTGCTATATCAGAAGCATATTGTCTCGGTAAAACTGTGTAAATATAACCACAATAGTTGTACACTGCCCTTTGAGGGTAGTCTAATGCTCTGGTACTAAAACCCCCCATGTTATTACTGTTTGCACTAGCATAGATATTATGATATATGGGACCCAGGAATGTGCATTGATCATCTCTTTTCTTGTTTGTTCTATTGTTTTGGTCAGATCAGTATCACTTCCGCTATATGTTATAATAATGTTGCCATAGGAGTGCTCCCACAGCCCACCTTTCTGTTTATGTATTGTAGCAGAGTTTTTCTGCAGGAAGATAGACCAAGCTTCCATGTGGTAGTACACCCCCAACATGTCCCTTTAATTGGAGGTTTTACACCTTGAAAACTAAGCATTGGGACCCAGGAATGTGCATTGATCATCTCTTTTCTTGTTTGTTCTAATGTTTTGGTCAGATCAGTAGCACTTCCACTATTTGTTATAAAGTAATTTTGATACAGGAGTGCTCCCACAGCCCCCCTTTTGAGTTTAGACTTTAACTAATGTGCTAGATTTGTTTATACATGCAAAATGATACAGTTGCTGTAAAAATTTCCATCACCTGGGGACATAGTTATAAACTTTTGGTATTTTCCCTATTTCCCTATTAGTGAAAATCAAAATGATTGTTATTTTCGCCATATTTTTAGTCTGTTTTTGCAGCGTCTACGTATGGTAGTAGTATCAGAAATGTGCAACAGCATCATTGCTGTTTTCATTGCCCTTAGCATGGCGAAAAGAGAAATTGACTGCAAGCAAAGGTAAATTGTGAAAATCAGAACCTTAAATAGGCAATCTTAGTAGAATCTGACAATTGTATTACAGTAAATGCTGGAAAATATTCTAACATCCTCCCTGGACTCTTATAAGTATTGAGAAACACTCCATAATATACTGACACCTTCCAATGACCCACTGGCAGGCTACATATATGGGCACTTATTGTATGCGTTTGGCACCTTAGAATTGGTAATTTTAAATGGCTGAACTAAGCACAAGAAAACACTTTTGATTTTATAAATATGAAAACAGCTACCCCGACGATGCATGGTGATATTCCCTGATAAGCAAGGAGGCAATAGGCAGCAGTAATGACTTGTCGACGCCTGTTCCATCCACGATAACAGCAGTGAAAAGTTTACGAATGTCTAAAAACATGCCTGAGAATACAACCTGTACATGGTAAAACCGTGTTCCATCCGTCTCCTCATTGGTAAATGTACAGTTTTAAAAGAAGGGTACGGAGAACCAAACAAATATATTAACGGTGGTCCCATATTTATTAAAGAGTAATGGGGATCACCCTTATATATTTGTTTGGTTCTCCTTACCCTTTTTTTGCTACTTTATAAATATGCCCCCAAGACGATAACTTAAAATCATTGGAGAGATTTTATCTTCTTTATATCCTTAACCCTTTAAGAGAATCATCTTTTTTAGTATACTGTTAGGTTAGACATTTGCAGTAAAATGTTTACAGTATGCATCTTTCACAAAACATAAAAACCAGTCGCTTCAAAAGAGAATACAACATGTGAACAATTAATAATGGATGTTTTATCTGTACATTGTTGACTTGAACATATGTTTTCTTTTCATGCCCTGAGGTTTGAATGGCTAAAAATACAATATACCATATATAAACTTTACTTTTAGCTCATAAGAAATATAACATTGTTCTGCATCAATAATAAGATTATACTGTTTAGTGTTGGTTGTGATTTACTTTGAGACTAAAGATAGCCATACACATCTGACTGTTGTCACATATTACACAATACATTCCACTGGGATCTGTCTGTAATATGTGAAAAAAACTCACATATACACTTACCTGATTAACTTTTCCATACTCTAAATGGTGATCAACTATTCCAGTGACCTAACATAACATGGTTGTTATTGAATCTCTATTAATAAAGGATATTTGAATGACATACATCTGTCTTGTTTGGGGCACTAAAAAAACCTTTAATAGATGCTTCAGAGACTTATTTCAACCTGCATGCTGGTTGAATCTCAGTGCTCGTTCAGGACAAACAGATAGTTCGCCACAACCAATCATGCTGCCCCACTGGGAACCGCACAATCAGGCGTTATTTACCAACATTCTCGATCGCCTGTTCCCAACTGACTGATTCACTGTAATATCAGCCAGTCTGCCAAAATATTGTACCCAGCCATAAGTGTTTGTTAAAACACAATTCTTGTTTTCTCTTAGGTTTGTGTAAAACAATAATATACATGCATAGCAAAGAGTTGTTTCAACTTTGAAAGCAATTCTTTAAAGGAGAACTAAACTTTTTTTTGAATACTAATGTGAAAGCTTTACTCCTCAGAACACCTATACATTGTAAGTTTCTTCTCTAGCAAGTTTTATTTAGTACATGTAAGTAATAGATTCGGTAACTAAGAAGTTTATTTATTTAGTTTATTCTGTTCCTAGCTGGATAAAGCTTATAAATGTATTTGTATTCCTTGCAAATGCTTTGGTGGCTCGCCTGCTAATGTGTTTGTTTTAGAAACACACAGCTCACAAGGTCACGGGTTTGAATCCCCAGACTCACTTTTTTTGTTTCCATTATGTTCCTAGCAAAACATAAAAATTCTACAGGTTCCAAGTAGTATTTCTTTTGGGTTGGGGGTAAAAGCTTTGCTTTTAGCAAGATTCATTTCCCCAGATTTACTTTTATTTTTTCTGAATAAAAAAAAAAACCCATGCTAGCTAAGAAATACACTGCAAAAATTACTTTTCTTTTTTGTATGAAAACCAAACGATTATATCATTATTAGGGAATTCTCTGTTCTGTGTCAGGGAGAGGTAGGATCTCAGAACTGTAACATGTTTGGCTGTCAGCTTCTAGGAAGCAAGGCTGCAGCTTCCTTGTTTTGATCTGTTGAGCACTACAGAGCATGTTAAATGTCCTGTGTACATTTAGCTGCTTTTCACCCAGCTAAGGTGGGTTATGGGAGCTAACCCCAAGTACCCAAAGGTTAATTTTTAAAAATCACCCAGTAGCTACAGCAAAGTGAGAGGTGAGACACAGTTGTTGTCTGTTTGTGAATGTGCTCTGTCTATTGGGACGATGTTGCTTGGAGACTTTAGTTCCCCTTTAAGTGTAGTTTAGAAATTAGTTTTGATAAATACACAATAAGGCATTCTATTGATGGTTTTCTTAATGTTAATGCACAGAGAGCCAATCATTTTTTTACATGCCACTTTATGATTCAGCTTTTTCGGGTTTGTTTTTTTGCAAATTACAAATTGAACACAATGCATTTATTAGTTTTAGGTTGGCATTCTATATGTAAATGCCCTTCTGTGTCATATGGACTTTGACAGCTTTATAAGTCTCGTCTCTTCTCTCATCAATCACTTTTGCTTATCCATTTTCCCTAGTTCCCGCTTGAAGGGAAAAAAAAGGATTTAAACTTTGATGGTATTAGGAACTAAGGGAAAGTGGCCATCATATCACAGATACAGTTTATCCTTATTCCTAAGGGCTAATCTACTTTTTTCAAGTATACAAAGATTGTAAATGCAGTTTGTTGATTCTGATCACTAAAAAAAAAAATATTATAAAAATAAAAAATATATTAACCTGTTACTTATCCTTCTGAAAATAGATTTTTGTGAGATGTTTTGCAAGAGGCTAAAAGGAGATGCAATAACAATTCTTATTTTAAAAGTACTCAGGTTAAGTATAAAACCCAACATGATGTACTGTGGGGTTAACATGGGTTTTACACGTTAAAATATTTGGAGTTTGCGCAGTGTACTTGATGCAATAACACATTTTAAGTTTTACACTACCTAGTGGCATGAAACTTACAGGCCGATGCAGAGAAAAACAAATTGGGTTTTACTCGAGAGACTGCATTATGGAATCCCGCTCAGGTAAGACAAAACTTTTTTTTCTCTGCATCGTGTCGGTACTCCACAGTGTTAATGGTGTTAAGATTGTTGTGCTAATCTTAGCTAAGACCTTACTACATTGGCAACGTATCGCTATTTCCAAAAGTTCACGGTTATGGCGCAACCAGGACGAAAATAGTTCAAAACCCATGCTAACCCGATATTACATGCGGTAGCATGGGTATTGGACTACTTTGAGGCAAATACTGCCGTTATAGCTTAGGCCCCTTAATGTGTAAAATATCAGGGTCTATATCTATACACGCCATGCTGCTTAACTGAATGCAAACCCACAATGCACTAAATCTCACAGTAAAAATGTCTGTCAGAATTTATTCCACACTAGGCCATAGAGAAATAGAAAGAAAACATGTAACATTTAGAAACCTACTGTTCTAAACAAAAAATAATTAAACATTTAAGGGACACCTATAATTTAAAGTTCTCTTTGTTGTCCTTGTGATTTCATAAAACTGTGGACAATCTGAGCATTCTATTTTGAAGTCATCATTGTTATTTTTAAACACTATGCATGAGCATTGACACTTGGTGGAGTTTTAACCAGCCCTCTTATGCCAGCAATTTACTGAATACAGCCTTGTAGATGAATTACAAGTAATCTTGGCATGAAACCTTAGGGACGATGCTGTTCCCGAAGCTGCGCATCTTACCTTCTCCAGATCCCGTGATGCAGCAAATCCCTTTGTGAGATGTACTGCAGGATGCAACGGTTTGAGCAGCCACTCCAGAATTTCTTTAAAAATTACGTTAAACCGACTATACATTGGTTAATATTATATTTACATTAATTTGGCCGGTTAGTGCCTGATAAAGCATCGCACCCCATTATGTTTAAAGTTCTGCATCTCATTATGTTTCATGTGTCCCAGAGGAATTTTCAGAAAAGGTTCTGGTTTTTATTGAACATGTCTTTCCCTGTGACTTTAGTCTCCTCTCCTCTATTATAGTTGTCAAACAAGAACGCTAATACATTTATAATATTATACTTACAGGTCAGTATGTCTATTCTTATAATATGTCCACCTAATTATCAAGACTTTCGCCCTCAGTTATGCCAGTCCAGTATTTTTGGTATTGTATTGCTTGTTCATTAACCTTTTGTCACAAAACCTCAGACTCTGCTGTATATCAAAACTGCTGCCTCAAGTGTTGATTCTCTGTAGCCTTTAAAAGAGTTTTATTTCCCCTGTAAATTTCCCAATTCACAATGAAATTCGCATCGCTCATACAACCACCTCTTCTTATTAAGAATTAATCTCGATACATCTTACACAGCTTCAAGCGACATTCAGTAAAAGTGTTATTCTTTCATATGTGCCATTCTTTGAAGGATCCCAATGCATGGAGTTTGGTGTAAAACCCAGCAAGGAGCTGTTTTAGCTTCATTGAGTAAAAGTCCTTCAAAATAAAATAGTAAAAGCAGATTTATCATTTCCATCATAGATTCTATTAAACCAAAACTGTCATCTTGGGACACATCTGCATATGTGAAAGTTACATTCCAAGTGACTGGCAAATATTTATTGATCCATTTAAAATCTTTTACAATATTTCATAGAGGTGAAGTGTCCTATTACAAAAATTCAAAGAAGAATGCATAGTCATTTACTGTAGTAGGATAAGGCTGAAAAAAAGATGTTTAACCTTTTTACCCTGCCCATAATACAAAGCGCAAAGAACACCCAAATTATCTTTAGACCCCTAGGTTTTACAGTAGGAATGATCAATTTGAATGTATTTGGCACTCTTTCTATACGATTGTGAGTAACCCTGGCCCTAAACACAATCCTTTTCTATAATCACTATAGCTGCTCTTTCCTCCTCCTCTCCCACTGGTAGCACCTATGGACATTCTGTTACCTTATCCACATCCACCTCCTCATCACTGGTGGCAATGTCAAAATGTGCAGCAGAAGTTGGAACCTCACCTGCTGCAATTTTCCCCTGATGGCTGTTTTCAGACTGCTGTGTGACAATGTCTCTTATTTATTGAAATCATCTTTATTAAGGAGGTAACAGGCAGATTTGAATCTGTAGAGTCAGTTTCTTTGATGCTCTATGGCTGTGTTTGTGAGGAGGTGGAAAAAAGCTGGGTAAGCCAGTCAATTATCTGCATTCCTTGGTCTAGATTTATATCCCTAGCATGGTCACCCAGAAAAATAGCAGAATGTGACTCATACCATATGATAGTTCATCCTGCCTAGCAGTTGGTACAGTGTCACCAGCATGTTCTCTATCTCCGTATGTAGAACCTCTGCTTTGCCCTTGCCTGTCTGCCATTTTTTAAAACCCTAAGCACAATATACACCTACAGAAAAAAAACCCAACATAACATTAACACAGATTATACAAATACTTAACCTCACCTCACCTCCTCACCTCAAACACCTCCCCAGAAAATGGAGCACCGGAGTTGGTTTTAAAATGTGTTTTTTTTTACTGCCACTCTGAAACAAATGTTTTAACTTGCCTCATTAGAGGTGTACCCCTGACCGTATAGCGAAAAAGTATCTACATGGCAACACATTGGTTAGACAGTAATCGCTAATTATCTAATTATATACACACAAAACTGGAATTGATAAATGCGAGCCTCACAGAAACGAATGTTCAACTACTTTGTCAAGCTTAGCATTACTCTTGTGCCTCATAGAGCAATACAGGAAGTACTGGACATTTTTAATAAAAAGATACCATTTCACAACTAAAAGTAAAGACATCATGGATATAAAATAATACCTTTTTTGGCTAACAAAAAAGATTGAAAATACAAGCTTTTGAAGCACTTAAGATAGGCATAACGGCATTGATATTCCAATCTTTGTTGAGCTCAGAGTCCAGAGCTGAGCTAAGGGAAGGCCACACTGCCGTGCTATGTGGTAGATTTTTAGGAATGCATCTATTTGCACTTCTAGTAAGAAAGGCTTATAGCAGAGGTGGTCAGCTGATTAAAAAACTCATAAAAGCATCTAAAGAACGCAACTGTTAATTTATTTACATGCCAAAGCTCTGATGGTGACTATTTTGTGGAAAATGGTATGACTCATTAAAAAACCCGGGAAGATTTTAAAACCAAGATCGATTACACCCAATCGGCATTGTATGATCATTATAGTTTGTGTATGGCCACATTAAAGGACAACTCCACCCTCATAAGAATATCTTTTAGAAAGAATGGTCTCCTTAAAATATGTTGATTAATCGTAGTTTGTCCTATGAATTCATTATGTATGCCTGGTATGTTCTGGATGCCTCATGGAAACTGAGCAATTTAGAAACCTTGACTGAGCCTGGGCATGCTCAGAAGAGGCAGACAGGGGATTAACATTCAGTCATTGGCTGTGATGGCAACTGTCAAATCCATAACTGACAGTTGCTAACTGGAAGAAACCAGGAAACAGTACAAGGGAAACAGGACATTGTGCAGGATTTCAGGTTAGACTTATATATTTCAGATTTCAAACTATTACAGTTTGGGTGTTGGGGGGTGATTTACCTGTATGTAAACAAAAAAGAGATGATCAATGCACATTCCTGGGACAACCTTCCCAAGAAAATGCAACCAAGCTGGGAGTGTCAGCCCAGATAAATGACCCAAGGTAAATTGTAGGACCTTCCATACTGGGGTTACCTTGACATGGTTGGAAGGCTTTTCACTTTATGCATACAATTGTAACTAAAAACACCCATGTTTTTACTGTTTTCATAGCATAGATATTATGATATATGGGGCCCGGAATGTGCATTGATCATCTCTTTCTTGTTTGTTCTATGTTTTGGTCAGATCGGTAGCATTTCCGCTATATGTTATAATATGTTGCCATAGGAGTGCTCCCACAGCCCCTCCTTTGTTTATGTATTGTAGCAGAGTTTCTCTGCAGGAAGATAGACCAAGCTTCCATGTGGTAGTAACACCCACAACATGTCCCTTTAATTGGAGGTTTAACACTTGACACCTTGAAAACTAAGCATTGGATGGGAGGCCTCTTTCCCTCTGGTTAAAAGCCAGTAGGCAGGGGGAAGTGATAGCCTTTAATACTAATCCAATGAAGGTCAGGGAGACAACCTTCCCAAGAAAATGCAACCAAGCAGGGAGTGTCAGCCCAGATAAATGACCCAAGGTAAACTGTTAGGACCTTCCATACTGGGGTTACCTTGATGTGGTGGAAGGCTTTTCACTTTTATGCATAAAATTGTTTACTAAAACCCCCCATGTTTTTACTGTTTGCACTAGAACAGATATTATGATAGTTATGGGGTCCAGGAATGTCTATTGATCATCTCTTTTCTTGTTTGTTCTATTGTTTTGGTCAGATCAGTATCAATCCGCTATATGTTATAATAATGTTGCCATAGGAGTGCTCCCACAGCCCACCTTTCTGTTTATGTATTGTAGCAGAGTTTTTCTGCAGGAAGATAGACCAAGCTTCCATGTGGTAGTAACACCCACAACATGTCCCTTTAATTGGAGGTTTTACACCTTGAAAACTAAGCATTGGATGGGAGGCCTTTCCCTCCTTGTTAAAAGCCAGTAGGCAGGGGGAAGTGATAGCCTTTAATACTAATCAATGCAAGGTCAGGGAGACAACCTTCCCAAGAAAATGCAACCAAGCAGGGAGTGTCAGCCCAAATAAATGACCCAAGGTAAAACTGTTAGGACCTTCCATATTGGGGTTACCTTGATGTGGTTGGAAGGCTTTTCACTTTTATGCATAAAATTGTTACTAAAACCCCCCATGTTATTACTGTTTGCACTAGCATAGATATTATGATATATGGGACCCAGGAATGTGATTGATCATCTCTTTTCTTGTTGTTCTTATGTTTTGGTCAGATCAGTATCACTTCCGCTATTGTTATATAATGTTGCCATAGGAGTGCTCCCACAGCCCCCTTTCTGTTTATGTATTGTAGCAAGTTTTTCTGCAGGAAGATAGACCAAGCTTCATGTGGTAGTAACACCCCCAACATGTCCCTTTAATTGGAGGTTTTACCCCTTGAAAACTAAGCATTGGATGGGAGGCCTCTTTCCCTCTTGTTAAAAGCCAGTAGGCAGGGGAAGTGATAGCCTTTAATACTAATCCAATGCAAGGTCAGGGAGACAACCTTCCCAAGAAAATGAAACCAAGCAGGGAGTGTCAGCCCAAATAAATGACCCAAGGTAAACTGTTAGGACCTTCCATACTGGGGTTACCTTGACGTGGTTGGAAGGCTTTTCACTTTTATGCATAAAATTGTAACTAAAACCCCCCATGTTATTACTGTTTGCACTAGCATAGACTATTATGATCTGGACCCAGGAATGTGCATTGATCATCTCTTTTCTTGTTTGTTCTAATGTTTTGGTCAGATCAGTAGCACTTCCACTATTTGTTATAAAGTAATTTTGATACAGGAGTGCTCCCACAGCCCCCCTTTTGAGTTTAGACTTTAACTAATGTGCTAGATTTGTTTATACATGCAAAATGATACAGTTGCTGTAAAAATTTCCATCACCTGGGGACATAGTTATAAACTTTTGGTATTTTCCCTATTTCCCTATTAGTGAAAATCAAAATGATTGTTATTTTCGCCATATTTTTAGTCTGTTTTTGCAGCGTCTACGTATGGTAGTAGTATCAGAAATGTGCAACAGCATCATTGCTGTTTTCATTGCCCTTAGCATGGCGAAAAGAGAAATTGACTGCAAGCAAAGGTAAATTGTGAAAATCAGAACCTTAAATAGGCAATCTTAGTAGAATCTGACAATTGTATTACAGTAAATGCTGGAAAATATTCTAACATCCTCCCTGGACTCTTATAAGTATTGAGAAACACTCCATAATATACTGACACCTTCCAATGACCCACTGGCAGGCTACATATATGGGCACTTATTGTATGCGTTTGGCACCTTAGAATTGGTAATTTTAAATGGCTGAACTAAGCACAAGAAAACACTTTTGATTTTATAAATATGAAAACAGCTACCCCGACGATGCATGGTGATATTCCCTGATAAGCAAGGAGGCAATAGGCAGCAGTAATGACTTGTCGACGCCTGTTCCATCCACGATAACAGCAGTGAAAAGTTTACGAATGTCTAAAAACATGCCTGAGAATACAACCTGTACATGGTAAAACCGTGTTCCATCCGTCTCCTCATTGGTAAATGTACAGTTTTAAAAGAAGGGTACGGAGAACCAAACAAATATATTAACGGTGGTCCCATATTTATTAAAGAGTAATGGGGATCACCCTTATATATTTGTTTGGTTCTCCTTACCCTTTTTTTGCTACTTTATAAATATGCCCCCAAGACGATAACTTAAAATCATTGGAGAGATTTTATCTTCTTTATATCCTTAACCCTTTAAGAGAATCATCTTTTTTAGTATACTGTTAGGTTAGACATTTGCAGTAAAATGTTTACAGTATGCATCTTTCACAAAACATAAAAACCAGTCGCTTCAAAAGAGAATACAACATGTGAACAATTAATAATGGATGTTTTATCTGTACATTGTTGACTTGAACATATGTTTTCTTTTCATGCCCTGAGGTTTGAATGGCTAAAAATACAATATACCATATATAAACTTTACTTTTAGCTCATAAGAAATATAACATTGTTCTGCATCAATAATAAGATTATACTGTTTAGTGTTGGTTGTGATTTACTTTGAGACTAAAGATAGCCATACACATCTGACTGTTGTCACATATTACACAATACATTCCACTGGGATCTGTCTGTAATATGTGAAAAAAACTCACATATACACTTACCTGATTAACTTTTCCATACTCTAAATGGTGATCAACTATTCCAGTGACCTAACATAACATGGTTGTTATTGAATCTCTATTAATAAAGGATATTTGAATGACATACATCTGTCTTGTTTGGGGCACTAAAAAAACCTTTAATAGATGCTTCAGAGACTTATTTCAACCTGCATGCTGGTTGAATCTCAGTGCTCGTTCAGGACAAACAGATAGTTCGCCACAACCAATCATGCTGCCCCACTGGGAACCGCACAATCAGGCGTTATTTACCAACATTCTCGATCGCCTGTTCCCAACTGACTGATTCACTGTAATATCAGCCAGTCTGCCAAAATATTGTACCCAGCCATAAGTGTTTGTTAAAACACAATTCTTGTTTTCTCTTAGGTTTGTGTAAAACAATAATATACATGCATAGCAAAGAGTTGTTTCAACTTTGAAAGCAATTCTTTAAAGGAGAACTAAACTTTTTTTTGAATACTAATGTGAAAGCTTTACTCCTCAGAACACCTATACATTGTAAGTTTCTTCTCTAGCAAGTTTTATTTAGTACATGTAAGTAATAGATTCGGTAACTAAGAAGTTTATTTATTTAGTTTATTCTGTTCCTAGCTGGATAAAGCTTATAAATGTATTTGTATTCCTTGCAAATGCTTTGGTGGCTCGCCTGCTAATGTGTTTGTTTTAGAAACACACAGCTCACAAGGTCACGGGTTTGAATCCCCAGACTCACTTTTTTTGTTTCCATTATGTTCCTAGCAAAACATAAAAATTCTACAGGTTCCAAGTAGTATTTCTTTTGGGTTGGGGGTAAAAGCTTTGCTTTTAGCAAGATTCATTTCCCCAGATTTACTTTTATTTTTTCTGAATAAAAAAAAAAACCCATGCTAGCTAAGAAATACACTGCAAAAATTACTTTTCTTTTTTGTATGAAAACCAAACGATTATATCATTATTAGGGAATTCTCTGTTCTGTGTCAGGGAGAGGTAGGATCTCAGAACTGTAACATGTTTGGCTGTCAGCTTCTAGGAAGCAAGGCTGCAGCTTCCTTGTTTTGATCTGTTGAGCACTACAGAGCATGTTAAATGTCCTGTGTACATTTAGCTGCTTTTCACCCAGCTAAGGTGGGTTATGGGAGCTAACCCCAAGTACCCAAAGGTTAATTTTTAAAAATCACCCAGTAGCTACAGCAAAGTGAGAGGTGAGACACAGTTGTTGTCTGTTTGTGAATGTGCTCTGTCTATTGGGACGATGTTGCTTGGAGACTTTAGTTCCCCTTTAAGTGTAGTTTAGAAATTAGTTTTGATAAATACACAATAAGGCATTCTATTGATGGTTTTCTTAATGTTAATGCACAGAGAGCCAATCATTTTTTTACATGCCACTTTATGATTCAGCTTTTTCGGGTTTGTTTTTTTGCAAATTACAAATTGAACACAATGCATTTATTAGTTTTAGGTTGGCATTCTATATGTAAATGCCCTTCTGTGTCATATGGACTTTGACAGCTTTATAAGTCTCGTCTCTTCTCTCATCAATCACTTTTGCTTATCCATTTTCCCTAGTTCCCGCTTGAAGGGAAAAAAAAGGATTTAAACTTTGATGGTATTAGGAACTAAGGGAAAGTGGCCATCATATCACAGATACAGTTTATCCTTATTCCTAAGGGCTAATCTACTTTTTTCAAGTATACAAAGATTGTAAATGCAGTTTGTTGATTCTGATCACTAAAAAAAAAAATATTATAAAAATAAAAAATATATTAACCTGTTACTTATCCTTCTGAAAATAGATTTTTGTGAGATGTTTTGCAAGAGGCTAAAAGGAGATGCAATAACAATTCTTATTTTAAAAGTACTCAGGTTAAGTATAAAACCCAACATGATGTACTGTGGGGTTAACATGGGTTTTACACGTTAAAATATTTGGAGTTTGCGCAGTGTACTTGATGCAATAACACATTTTAAGTTTTACACTACCTAGTGGCATGAAACTTACAGGCCGATGCAGAGAAAAACAAATTGGGTTTTACTCGAGAGACTGCATTATGGAATCCCGCTCAGGTAAGACAAAACTTTTTTTTCTCTGCATCGTGTCGGTACTCCACAGTGTTAATGGTGTTAAGATTGTTGTGCTAATCTTAGCTAAGACCTTACTACATTGGCAACGTATCGCTATTTCCAAAAGTTCACGGTTATGGCGCAACCAGGACGAAAATAGTTCAAAACCCATGCTAACCCGATATTACATGCGGTAGCATGGGTATTGGACTACTTTGAGGCAAATACTGCCGTTATAGCTTAGGCCCCTTAATGTGTAAAATATCAGGGTCTATATCTATACACGCCATGCTGCTTAACTGAATGCAAACCCACAATGCACTAAATCTCACAGTAAAAATGTCTGTCAGAATTTATTCCACACTAGGCCATAGAGAAATAGAAAGAAAACATGTAACATTTAGAAACCTACTGTTCTAAACAAAAAATAATTAAACATTTAAGGGACACCTATAATTTAAAGTTCTCTTTGTTGTCCTTGTGATTTCATAAAACTGTGGACAATCTGAGCATTCTATTTTGAAGTCATCATTGTTATTTTTAAACACTATGCATGAGCATTGACACTTGGTGGAGTTTTAACCAGCCCTCTTATGCCAGCAATTTACTGAATACAGCCTTGTAGATGAATTACAAGTAATCTTGGCATGAAACCTTAGGGACGATGCTGTTCCCGAAGCTGCGCATCTTACCTTCTCCAGATCCCGTGATGCAGCAAATCCCTTTGTGAGATGTACTGCAGGATGCAACGGTTTGAGCAGCCACTCCAGAATTTCTTTAAAAATTACGTTAAACCGACTATACATTGGTTAATATTATATTTACATTAATTTGGCCGGTTAGTGCCTGATAAAGCATCGCACCCCATTATGTTTAAAGTTCTGCATCTCATTATGTTTCATGTGTCCCAGAGGAATTTTCAGAAAAGGTTCTGGTTTTTATTGAACATGTCTTTCCCTGTGACTTTAGTCTCCTCTCCTCTATTATAGTTGTCAAACAAGAACGCTAATACATTTATAATATTATACTTACAGGTCAGTATGTCTATTCTTATAATATGTCCACCTAATTATCAAGACTTTCGCCCTCAGTTATGCCAGTCCAGTATTTTTGGTATTGTATTGCTTGTTCATTAACCTTTTGTCACAAAACCTCAGACTCTGCTGTATATCAAAACTGCTGCCTCAAGTGTTGATTCTCTGTAGCCTTTAAAAGAGTTTTATTTCCCCTGTAAATTTCCCAATTCACAATGAAATTCGCATCGCTCATACAACCACCTCTTCTTATTAAGAATTAATCTCGATACATCTTACACAGCTTCAAGCGACATTCAGTAAAAGTGTTATTCTTTCATATGTGCCATTCTTTGAAGGATCCCAATGCATGGAGTTTGGTGTAAAACCCAGCAAGGAGCTGTTTTAGCTTCATTGAGTAAAAGTCCTTCAAAATAAAATAGTAAAAGCAGATTTATCATTTCCATCATAGATTCTATTAAACCAAAACTGTCATCTTGGGACACATCTGCATATGTGAAAGTTACATTCCAAGTGACTGGCAAATATTTATTGATCCATTTAAAATCTTTTACAATATTTCATAGAGGTGAAGTGTCCTATTACAAAAATTCAAAGAAGAATGCATAGTCATTTACTGTAGTAGGATAAGGCTGAAAAAAAGATGTTTAACCTTTTTACCCTGCCCATAATACAAAGCGCAAAGAACACCCAAATTATCTTTAGACCCCTAGGTTTTACAGTAGGAATGATCAATTTGAATGTATTTGGCACTCTTTCTATACGATTGTGAGTAACCCTGGCCCTAAACACAATCCTTTTCTATAATCACTATAGCTGCTCTTTCCTCCTCCTCTCCCACTGGTAGCACCTATGGACATTCTGTTACCTTATCCACATCCACCTCCTCATCACTGGTGGCAATGTCAAAATGTGCAGCAGAAGTTGGAACCTCACCTGCTGCAATTTTCCCCTGATGGCTGTTTTCAGACTGCTGTGTGACAATGTCTCTTATTTATTGAAATCATCTTTATTAAGGAGGTAACAGGCAGATTTGAATCTGTAGAGTCAGTTTCTTTGATGCTCTATGGCTGTGTTTGTGAGGAGGTGGAAAAAAGCTGGGTAAGCCAGTCAATTATCTGCATTCCTTGGTCTAGATTTATATCCCTAGCATGGTCACCCAGAAAAATAGCAGAATGTGACTCATACCATATGATAGTTCATCCTGCCTAGCAGTTGGTACAGTGTCACCAGCATGTTCTCTATCTCCGTATGTAGAACCTCTGCTTTGCCCTTGCCTGTCTGCCATTTTTTAAAACCCTAAGCACAATATACACCTACAGAAAAAAAACCCAACATAACATTAACACAGATTATACAAATACTTAACCTCACCTCACCTCCTCACCTCAAACACCTCCCCAGAAAATGGAGCACCGGAGTTGGTTTTAAAATGTGTTTTTTTTTACTGCCACTCTGAAACAAATGTTTTAACTTGCCTCATTAGAGGTGTACCCCTGACCGTATAGCGAAAAAGTATCTACATGGCAACACATTGGTTAGACAGTAATCGCTAATTATCTAATTATATACACACAAAACTGGAATTGATAAATGCGAGCCTCACAGAAACGAATGTTCAACTACTTTGTCAAGCTTAGCATTACTCTTGTGCCTCATAGAGCAATACAGGAAGTACTGGACATTTTTAATAAAAAGATACCATTCAACAAATGAAAATCACACCACTAAAGTGAAAAAAAAAAGAATTGTAATATTATTTTGTTAAATTCACATATTTACCCAATAACCTTCAGTTTTATCCATGTTGCCAAATAAATGTCATTTTAATCCAGAAAATGCAAAGGAAGCCTTGATTTTAGTGTGACCTAAATGCACTCATCATTTTGGAAAACAATATTTATGTGATGGAAAAAAGCACAGTGGGTGCTTACTTATTGTTTCCTATACGATAATAAAATAAAAAGACTGTGAAAGCGCTTAACACATTCTAAAATCCATTACTGTGGTGCTAACAATATCTCTGGATATCAACGATCCATTGTATGAGTTCAGTCCTCTTTCTTGCTATATTCTTTATTATACATGCAAACAACCAATCTGACTTCTGGCCTCTGAAACTAAAAGTCAAGAATGTCTAAAAGAATGAAAATTTACTTTGGCTTTTGCGGCATGCTTTGTTCACATACCTGTCTGTATTTAGCAAATAAATCTCTCTCATGGCTTTTTAACTATTCTCACAAGATTGAAAGGAAAATTATAATGTTTTGTTATTAAATGTTTTCAAAGCGAATAGATGCCCTACCACGCCCCTGGAATGCCCTGGCCAAAGCCAGGTATTCTAGGATACACCATTTAGATCAGGTTTGTTCCAGTCAAAGCAGGTCAGTTGGGACTGCTGGGTTTAGTTCAGCCAGCATTCTTGTGGCTGAATCTAAAACTTATTTTGACCTTTAACCCTTTTAGTGACAGGTACACATAGCCTACTTACTTGGCTGAGTGGTCTATCTGGCCAAGTACGTCCTCAGGAAGGGACAATCAGGGGATTTAGTTGACAGCTTAAGCAGGAGTGGTATATTGGAAACTTGACTTCTTTTAACTTCTATATTTTGGGACAGAGGAGGAAACTGAAGAAAATCACATAGCCCTTTAACATTTTTCACCCAAAAATTCAGTGAGATCTCCAGAAATGTTACCCAGATCTGTAATTTGGTTAAAGTACAGTTTGTACAATATGGGTTTTACATACAAAAAAACTTTACTAAAGCATATGAGTGCAAAATCTTAAAAAAAATTCTTTTGCCAAAAAAATTGCAAAACTGTCTGGTAATGAATGTGTTAAGGGAGCGTTTTCCCTCGAATTTTCGAGGAAAAATGAAAATTTGTAAAATCCGAGTTCCATGGAATCCTGAGAATTTTAAAATTTTGGAATTTTTCGAATTTATAAAAATGACTAAGCTACATGACCTAAATTCACCAACCACAGTAGTAACAACCCCCTGGGTATGAAAGGCAGTGTTTAAAGCACCATTTTGTCAGTGTGTTGGAGTGTTTAGTAGGAGACCTTGACAGTGTTGGCGTTTGGAGAGCGATTTTTGCTTTTTGAGCAAATTTGAGCTTTGATTGTGTGGATTTCAGTGTGGTAGGTTAACACTTGCTGTTATCCCCCCTGTATTCACACATCTATAAACCCAAAAGTCCTTTTAAGGACTAACCTTGTGAGACCCAAAAGTGTTAGTCCTTTTAAAGGGCTTGGTGTCTTTTATTTCTCTCTGTCTGTTTCAGTGTATAAGCAAGCGTCTGTGTGATGGCCAGTACTGTCTTTTAGCAGCTCTATAGCTGTGCTTTTTTTTTGCTTTTGTTTGCTTTTTTGTTTCTGTCTGTGTATTTTTTTGTGTGTGTGTTAAAAAAAATATACCAAAGAAAAAAACTCCTCTTGTTTGTTTCTGTCTGTGTCCTGTTTTTTGTGGGTGGGACTATAATTGGGGGAACCGTATAAACCGAGGTTTTCAGGCTTTAAAATGAACCTGAAAATCTGACCTTGGTTTATACTCGGGTTCATACTTCCTTAATCCGGCGGCCGCACCTTGTGTCCTGATCTGTCGGCTGATGTCACTAGTTGGTGCCTTTTTGACTGCCCGGTGCTGAGTAGTGACGTCAGACGGCAGATCAGGACACAAATAATAGCCATCCTGGATTTGGCTATTACTGTAGGGGACTACTATATGGGAATTCCACTGTCCATTTAAAGGGCAACTAAAGCCTCAAAACAATACAGAATCAAAAGGCAGTAGTGATCATATTTTCTACCCTCGAGTCAATCACTTTTACTCCTTTTTTCAGGTAAAAGTTAGGTACCTCAGTTTATACTCGGGTTAGTTTATTCTCGAGTATATACTGTATATAGATATACCAACTTTGATTTGTGCATATACGAATGCCAGTGTCTTTGTAATATATCCTTAATCTCATACCACTTTCTACTCTGAATTGTTGTGTTTCATCCTTAGAAACTGCCCTATTGGGATACTATCCCTTAGCCTTTTGGCATGATATCTTTTATAACTCAGTAATGAATTTATTTCTGTATCCTTACGTGCCCGTCTCATAACTAGCCTACCCTCCTGAATGCTAATTTCTAAATCTAGAAAGTTCACTTTCTCTTTACTCCAACCCAAGGTAAGTATTATGTTTTTAGTGTTATTATTCAACTGCTTGACAAACTCTCTTGCATCACACTTATATAGTATAGATATGTCTTAGACATATCTGATCCAGACAAGAAGTTTGTCTTTCCATCCCTCTCTGGATACAATGTCCATGACTTCTGTTTGTTCCAACCTCTCCAGGTGGAGACACACATACGCAGGGGTGCAAGTTGCACCCATAGCAGTGCCTCTCACCTGGAAATAAATTATAAATAGAAATAAATTATAAATAGAAATAAATTATTTTTGAGCACAATATTTAATAGCTGCAAGGTGAGTTCAGACTGTTCCAAGAACTTAATACCCCTGGACATCAGGAAGTGTCTGCATGCCTCTGCCCCCTTCTCATGGGGGATGGAGGAATACAGACCCTCCATGGCCATGGTGGCCAAGATCACATCATTATTCACCATAATAACTTCTATATTCTTAAGTACATCCTTTGTATCATATACATAAGATGGCAACGTATATAGGAAGGGACGCAAAATACAGTTGACATATTTAGTTAATTTCTCTGGGACCTTGTATACCTACAACTATAGGTCTACCCAGAGGGTGTTGTCTATTCTTGTGAACTTTGGAAATAGTGTAAATAGTATATAGTGGGTACCATTGGATGTTTAGTTATAAAAACAATTGATTTTGATTTTTGATTAATGATGTCCTTTTACCATGCAATACACAGTCTTGTCCTGTATTTTATCCATAGGAGTCTTTTGTAAAATTATATACTGATTTTTATCTCTTAACAGTTTCATGACATCTCTTTTTTATCCATAATTATATTTCCCCCCTTGTCAGCATTCCGTATGAATATCATCCTGTGCCCTAAGCAATAAACCCTTTCTTTTAACTTCATTTTCATTATTTCTTTTTCTAATGGCCACATTAGGACATGCCGACAAGGGGGGAAAACATATCGATTTATCCTGCAGACCTGAGTAACCCACATGTTTTCTCGTCTTATCAGCCATGTTGGGATTCAACTCTTTCAAGTTTACTCTATCATGAAAAGTTAACTCAATTTCTTTAAGAGATTCGCATATTTTACTTACCACACATTTTCTTGCAAACAATTGAACATCTTTAATAACCTCAAATTTATTCAACTGGGCCACTGGAGTGAAATGTAACCCTTTTTGTAAAAGACCCACTGTGATGTTATCTAAGGTTCATTGGTGAGGTTAATTACCTCCAGATAAGAATTTAAAGTTACAGAGTGTTCCCCTTGGGGTAAACTCACTTCCATCGATCTCTTAGTCTCACTGCAGACCTAGCTCTATTTTGCAATGGACTGGGTTGTTGGAGCGGAGACAGAAGCTGTCCCCCATTCACCCCCAGGCACAGCATCTCACTGACAGCTTAACAAAACTCCTGGCTGTTCAGCTGCTACCATTCAGTCTGATAGACAGTGCAGCGTTAGGGAGTTTGTGGTTATTGGCACACCGCAGTGTCCCTGGCCCTAATTATACGTTGCTAAGAAGGCAGTATCAGCCCTGCACGGTACAGAGCTGCCGTCTGATGATGAGGAGGGGGATTTTGTTGACCTGGAACAAGAGGAAATGGGTCACTCCTCTAGGGGGACATCTCAACGCTCCCAAGCACCACATGTCATCCGTGGTTTGGGAGAGGTTGAGTCCGAGACTGTAGTCCTGGGTGACACCAACAACATGGGGTCCTCTGAGGCAGGCAATTTGCAGCAGATGTGCTCCTTTATGTTGCAATGGCTGCTTAAGGACCCCAGGATTATGGCCATCAATGAGAAGAAAAAGTACTGGGTGAGAGGACCTTCAGTACAGCAGGGGGTGTTGTTACAGAGAGGAGGATCCATCTCTCCACTGAGAATGTGAACCGCCTGACATTCATTAAGATGAATAAGGCGTGGATCACATCTCAGTACAGCATCCCTATTGCTGATGCCTCTGACTGAAGTCTTCTTGCCCCTTGCCTCCCATACTGCTCCTTCCCACTGCCTCAGTGTCCACCTAGAGGCCTAGGTAATGCCAGCCCAAATGCCAACTAGCTAATTTTTCTATTTGGTAGGGTCATGTATGGTCCTACCTCGCGCTACCTCATTTAAGCTGTGTAACAGCTATTTTTTCCAGTGTAGGGTCAGTTGTGTGTCACCTTATAATCATGGCTGGCTAATCTATACTAAATTCTATACTGCCTGGCCCAAACCATATTTCTACACCCTTGTGGTGTCATCTGCACTGACCATTTTGTACAGCCACAACAGCTACTCTGAGGCTAATGTTTCTACGTGTTTGTCAATCCTCCCTGGCCCAAACCAACAGTCTTCAATTGTGGTGTCACCTGCTCTGAACATTTTGTACAGAAGAACTAAAGCTAAAATAACACTGTTTTCTTTGAATTATGAGTTTCTAGGGGAACTGAAGTCCCATTTTCCCAATAGACAGAGCACATTCACAAACATACAAGAACATGTGTCTCACATGTGGTTGCTGGGTGATTTATGAAACTTGCATGTGGGTACTAAAGGTCAGCTCCTATTAAACCCAGCTTTGTGCATGCAGTACATTTCACTTGTTCTGTAGTGCTCAAAAGATCACAACAAGGAAGTTGCTGCTAAAATCCGCCCAAATACTGGCCTGGCACCCCTGCCCTGTTACACCAACCCCCCTTCCTATTATGCCCCTGGCTCCTCCCGACTGTGGATCTGGCCCAAACCATGCCTTCACACTGCATCCTTCCGTGACATCATGGTGACATCTCAACGCTGTCCCCTCCTACTCTGAGGCGGAGGATAAAATATGGCAACCCTGCTCACAGCACATGTTGCTGTGAGCAGGGAACATTTAAAAGCTTTATTTTTTGCTAGGAAGAAAATAATAATAATAATAAAAAATAGTAAAATCTGCTGTTTTGTATTGAAACAGGAAGGCTTTATGCAATTCATACTGGCTAGTAAATAAACAGCAGTGTAACAAGCAGCTTTCAAAGTCTTATCAGAGGCGGAACACGGAACAACATGCAAGTCGTTTAGTTACAGAATCTATAACTTACTTGTACTAAATGCATGTCAGGTCCCTCCCTGGTCGGTCTCATTAGCCAATGGGAGATGACTGGGAGGGACTTCGTGGTACCCTTTCCAAGCTGCCTCCAATCAGAGGCATCCATACGTGCTTCACGCACAAAGTCACTCCAGGAAAAGCTCCTTTATCTGACGGGCGATCCATCAGGTAGGTGACAATCGTTATATTCTACCTGTATTGGTTCCTGTGTTCCCTGCTTTTTCTCTCCTTGTGCTTGTCCCTTCCATTGCCTCCCAGCTCCAGGCTCCTGTTGCTGTACCATGTTCCTGTTGCCATACTCTCACCTCCTTCAATTGCTGCTTCTGGGTTCCTGTTGCCATATGGTCATCTCCTTCAGTTGCTACTTCTGGGTTCCTGTTGCCATATTATCATCTCCTATATTTGCTGCTTCTGGGTTCCTGTTGCCATACTCTCATCCCTACAATTTCTGCTTCTAGGTTCCTGTTGTCATACTGTCATCTCCTTCAGTTGCTACTTCTGGGTTCCTGTTGCCATACTGTCATCTCTTACCTTTGCTGCTTCTGGATTCCTGTTGCCATATTCTCATCCCTACAGTTGCTGCCTCTGGGCCCCTGTTGCCACCCTGCTCCATCGTATCCATAACTCGCTCCAGGTCTTCTGCTACCTTCTCAGTCCACTATTTCCCCAGCTGCTCTTGGACTCCTGCCGCAGTATCTTCTATATTCACCCGCTGCTCCTGGTGTCAGATTGCAGAGCTGATCATCTCACTAACCAGTGACTGTTTCATGAGTGTTGGTTTCACACTTACTTTGCATTTTTACCCTACTGAGTTTGGGATGCCTGTCACCCTTACCAGGACATACCTAAACTCAGAAATGTAATTGCTGCCATGTTCACCACCGAGGCTGCGCCCCAGAACGTGACATGTCACTTACAATGTATAGGTGTTCTGTGGAGAAATACTTTCATATTAGGATATAAAAAATGAAGTTTAGTTCTCCTTTAAGATGAAAGAAAAATTACATTTTCATTTTTACTCCAAAGATAGAATTTAATTAACAAGCAGCTTTCATAGTCTTGTCGGTAACTTTTATATTGGTGTGGAGACATCTGTATAGAAAATAGTAACACTAGAGAGACCCTGAAAACTGGGGTCAGGGGGTGTGGCTCTTTGAAGACTTCACGGGGTGTTGTATTGGCAACAACATGGAGGCCTTCTTAAAGTAGTTACAGAATCTATTAATTTAAATATTAAATCTAATAATTACTAAATGCAACTTACTAGAGAAGAATCTTAGATTTTCGTTGGAGAAAGTATTTCATAATAGGATTAAAAAAAAATTAAGTTTAGTTCTCCTTTAAGTGTGTTTTATAGGTTTCTAGACTATGCCCAAGGTTCCTAGTTACTTATTTTTTAGATGGAGCATGGCAAAGAAGATTCAGTGTTTCTTTTCACCCCAAAAGCAGCAATTACATAGAGGCATGTCCACCATGATTGTAGGACCAATGCCCTCCAGCTTAAAAAAAAAACAAAACACACACCTTCTCTCCTCCCCCTGCATATCCAGTGCTCTTTAGTGTAACATTTGTTGTTTTATGGGGTGAATTTCCCATTGGGAGAACTCTTCTTCTATGCTTGTCCCATGAAAAGTGTCAGGCGGGTGGGCCTATGTTTGTTCCTTGCCCTGTGATGTTATACCTGCTGTCTCTTAACTATGTAAGAAATAAATGGACTTCTTCACTTTATTCCCGTGAGTAGTGCTCATCCTTTTATATTATTGTTCTTCTATGCTTGATGCTTACTGTCTTGGTTCCACCTGTGATGCACATTGGTGACAGTGATAGTGGTTCAGGGTAACCCTGTCCTACAGTAGCACAGTTTCTGTGTTCTCCAGCAAATTTGTACCAGAGTACAGATCAGTCCTGCCAGTACATCGGGTAATTCTGGTACTGGCGGCCATGTGATCAGATGAAAGGCACAACTTTTTGTAGTTTGCGCTTCCCAAACATTTTGGGAAGATTTTTACATTTGATTCTGAGTTCTCCAAATATTAGGATTCAGCTCCTAATATAGATGCTTTGGTAGTTCTGACTGTTAAAAGAACAACCATTCCTTAAAAGATGGGTCAAATTTGTAAGATCCTATGGACAGAAACAATAAAGGAATATTTATTTACCTTCTGCTATATCAGAAGCATATTTCTCGGTAAAAACTGTGTAAATATAACCACAATAGTGTACACTGCCCTTTGAGGGTAGTCTAATGCTCTGGTCTGAACTTTTTGAGAACGTCCACCAGATGTATTTTTGCAAACCAACTGCAAAACAGTCAAAGATATACTCTTTTTCATAGCAGGCTATTCATCTCTTAGATTTCTTACAAGAAAGGTTTGTCAATGTTCATTACAAGGTCTTTCTGGTTTTAAAATGGTGAACCTGACCTGAATTATACCCTTCTTCCAGACTATGTCTTCCTATTGGTCAGGTCCCAAGAGTAGGGATGGGGCACGGTTGCACCAGAGTGCAAAAGCAAGTTTAGAATTTAAGTTTACTAGAGGGAAACCAAGGCGTGTGAAACTATTTTCTCATCCTAGATACTTCAAATACATGTCCATAAGATCACTTCCCATCCGTTCTTCAGCAACTTTAGGGCATCCCAGGTAAACAATGACAGATCTCTTTCCCTGAACTAATATTCATATCTGGGGTTTTCCCGCTCAGTGTCCTTGTTACCAAGGTAACCCCAATCACAGACAGCTATCTAAAAAATGCTTAGTCACTATGGTTGTTACGAAGGGTTGTTGACCAATCAAAACTTGCTGAACTCAATTCCCTGTCAGGCCATCCCCCCGCTCATGTCTGTCAGCTCTTATAAAGCTTTACATTTCAGGAATATTTTGGGGGTCTGGACCTTTTTGCTTGAGCTACAGAAGCTGTTCAATAGTGCAAATTAGAAATTTAGAGCAAATGTTTCTCTTCTATTATAACAGGGATCTAGACTCCATATTCTTACTGTTATGAAAGGTCTTTCAGTTTGTGAATGGTAAATCATAATTCTTCAATGGGAAGTCATCTAGCTACTAGCTGTCTGATTATGGTAACCACAGATGAGCAGGAGGACCCTACAATAGATTTAATGTAACACACAATATATAGAAAATTGGGCTGTTGTACATCCATATTAAAGTGCAACTAGAGACCAAAAATATAATACATACAAAAAATAGAATTCTAGTGCACAAACAATTCTAACTGCATATTGGCTACCTAACTAGAGAGTCAGCTTCAAGCATCCACACAGGAGAAGCTGTCAGCTCATGCAGCCAAAAAGGCAAGTACCAGTAGGTTAGGACCCAGATAAAGAAAGCAACCTTGACATGGTGACTGGACTTTAATAATTTGGCCAACCTATTGAACTAAATGTTTTTATTTATTCAGGGTTTAGCAGGCTGTTTGCAGCAGCAACCTCAAGGAGGTAGCCAGTATGCAATTAGAATTGTTTGTGCACTAGAATTCTATTTTTTGTAAACAGAAAAAATGGTTTCTGAAGATAATTTTTGTTAATATTTATCAGAAATATGGGGTTACCGAAGTATATTATATGGCAACAGACAGGATTTTCAACATTCCAGTATATTGTTTTCTTGACAGAGACCCTATAGCTGCCAGCAGAGATTATCTTTAACCCTTGGATGTTCGATCTGGCATACAAATTTCCCCCTCTTGTTTTATTTAAATGGTAAGGATGCAGTGATTCAGTTATCCATTAGTCCCCCTTTGCCTTTTCCTGCTTTGTACAACCTGCAGTTTCAAGTACCAATTCTCCATCCTAACATAAAAGGCCTCAAGTTAACAACAAGGATTTTAAAATGGATATATTGATATGATTGATATTTGTTACAGAGTAGAAAACCTGTAACATCTGCCATTTATCTAAGAGTTTGGAAGACCTTTCTAAACTGATGCATCCAGAAGCAGAAGAATAATGATTCTTTAGACCAGGGTCTTCAAGCATTCCTCCAGATTTTAGCAAGCTAACTGTCAGCATTGCCCATCAGCAGGGGATAGCCATGCAATATAGGGAGCTCTAGTTTCCAAATATCTGCAGGGTATCAAGTTATACATTCCGGCTTAAGATGTTTCATGTGTCTTAAACTTCTTGTATATAAAATGTTTGGTAGCAGTTTGCAACATATGAAAAAACATGAGATCCCTTGTGCCTCTGTGGGACTCTATATTGGTACATTAAATCCTTAGCCATTCTCCTATAATCAATGCCCTAAACTAATAATCTAAATGCAATTAAAGGTGCAAAAGTTTGCCCATGTTAAAAATCTGCAGCAGCCAGATGTCCTCTAACTGCAGTGACCCAGTAAAAAACTAAAACATCTAATTGGTTGCTGCAAATTAATAGTACAGTTAAACTTGTGCACTTATTGCATCAACCCCATTGTGTATTTTCTTTCTTTACTCAGTTTAAAATCTTAAACTGTCTTCTGTCCAGAGAAATAATGGAATATGCCATTCAAATATCCAGAAACAAGAATTTACTGGAGTAAAGATAAAAATGTCTTTATTTCAATGCACAAATGAAATCACAGAACAAAGAAAACCTGATCTGTTTTTCAGTTATTCTTGTGTGCGCGCGAACAAAAAATATTTAATTCTTTATTATTCTCCTCCTGATTCTTTTTTAGAATCTAGATTGCTTTGTTGTCAGCCTGCACATTTTCAATCGAATTTTTAAATAGTTTTCATGTTATCTGAGAAATGAGACTTAAATTCCTTGCACTGTCCAATTTTTCTCAGTTGTGCTTAATAATGTGGCATTCCAAGAGTATGTCATTGGTTATCTCACTCTCCTAGTGGTATGATTTTCGATTTACCATTTGAAGATTAATTACAAGTAGTTGGATTAAATAACTTTGCTGTCTTCCATGATGTATGTTTGTGAGTGTGTGTATATGTGTGCGTGTTACCATAATATTCTTGGAGATGCTGACAAATTGTACTCTTCTTGTCAACCAACAGTTTGACATTATCCAAATGCGATTTAACATGATTCCTCAGAGGTCTGGAATTGGATCGAAAAGCCTGTGGATGAATAACTAAGATATACTTGTTTGTTTAAGATACATAATGCATTATGGAAGGAAAATGCTTGACTGCAGCTTGAACAGAAAGCATGGAAATTGGCAGAAAGATATGAACATGCTCAACCAAGCAGTGCAAAAAAGTGAATTCGCCGAAGCAATCTTTAATACTGGTTACATTTGTATCAGACTTTGACAACATATGTAAACATTTAAATGACAAGGTCTCCACTCCTGGAGGTAAATTAGATTGCCCGCAATTCTTACAGAAATCACGCTCACCTGTTTGTTCCAACCCTGCCCCTTCTTTCAGGTCCTCACTCCTCACCTCAACGGGAGGAAGAATTGGTTGGGGTTTAAATAATTCGATATTGCACAGTATACAGTTATTTACTGCATGGATTCTCTTTATCAAAAAGGAAAAACCTGTGACCTACATTTACTTGGAATTTTCCTGAGCTGTTTTCATGTGAAACACCTTTAAGTGTGTATTTGTGAATACATATATATAAATAGGTATATATAACAACAGCACTCCACTTAGTATAAATTATGAGGTTGGTGCACACACAGGTGAGGATAACTTGTATTCCTTTGATAAATATAGAAAGAAGACGAATTTGTGCAGCACTCGTTAAATGTTTATTTGTTATAAATCATCATTTTCAGGTAAAAAAACAGGCGACGTTTTCATAGTATCCACTACCTTTCTCAAGCCATTCTAATATGGCTTGAGAAAGGTAGTGGATACTACCGATACTACCGAAACATGGCTTGAAAATGATGTTATATAAATATATACTGTATGAAATAAAGATTCAACAAGTGCTGCACAAATTTGTCTTCTTTC